>WSFP011385422.1:0-28898 GCA_009831015.1 Picea engelmannii | reverse complement strand
AAATAGGAGGTAAAATAGATTTGGTGAACCATTCAGCCAACAATTGGTCGGGAATGGTTGCTTTGATCAACCATCATCACCATCTCCATTCATGAATATGATTATAAATATGTAAGGAGTTGGTTGGACGAAGGGAGATCAAAATTTTCATGTTGGTTTCATAGCGGACAGGTAGTTGGAAGTGAGTAAGAAAATCCATGGCAAGTTAATTAAAATCTTGAAAAGTTTTGCGTTGTAACTCAATGTAATATTTACCCGATGAACTCGTAAGTGTATGCTATAAAATATGTAACAAGATAGAATCATCCATTAGTGAATTTGATGAACACCACAAATGAAAGGTCATAACGTGGTTATTAGGGTCTTCACCAGGTTTGTCGTCAAATTTAGGAAGATCATAAGGTAATTTGGCAGGAATGACTGGCCAAAAAGGGGAGTGTAATATGGGATCGTTGGTTAATATTTACAGGTCTAGTAGATATAGAGTGGATAAGAATGGTGATTGTCTATCGACTTGAGGATGATCCTGGTGTGGCATAGGAACACCAATAGGACGGTAAACTAGTTGTGGTGGATAGTTGTAGCCATCAGGTCCTCCCATATGCTATTGATGTTGACCAACAAAAGTAGGATTCATTTGTTGATGAATTTACATAAAAGGAGAGGAGAAACCCATTTGGCCTTGGGGAGTATAACCAGTGTAACCCAAGGGAGGATAGTTCACTTGACTAGTTTGAGGCGGATAACCAGTTTTCTCTTGAGGAGGGTAATTAGGTTGACCTTGAGGAGGGTAAGGAATTTTCCCTTGGAGAGGAAATGATGGTTGGCCTTGAGGACCCCAAGTGGGATTTAGGACCCCTGGGAAGGGTTTTCCATAATGTAATCCATAAGGATTGGGATTTAGGATTCCTCCTTGTGGGTTGGGGTTTGATGGTCCTCCCTGATGTGGTTGATGAAATAGTCCTCCCTGGGGTGGTCCCCATGATTGTGGGGGGTTCCTCATAAATGAAGGTTGAAATTGTCCCCCTTCCATTGCTTGAGTAGCAACTGGGATTTGACCGGTAGAAGGGGGTTTTCCCCTAGTCAAAATTAGTGTGTCGAAGGACGGTTGCCCCCCGATAGGTATTTGTCCCATAGTTAGGTTTTGTTGTGTGGAAGGGTTTCACATCCTTTAATGTGAAGGTGTCCCAACAGGATTTTGTGGAGTATATGAAGTTGTTTCTTGAAGAGGGATATTAGGAATAACCCTCAAGGTACTGTACAATTGACTGGGTAACACGACTCATGTTTCACATTTAACTTGTTCGGAAGTGGTAGCAAGATTGATTTTTTGATTGAAGGGATGGTCAATAGGTTGTTAGATGGTCCTGAATTTGCACCGGTAGTGGTAAATGCATGTGGAGGGTCAAAGAATGGTCAGTTGAAATTAAATTTTTCATAAAGATCCCGACCTGATGGAGCTCTCCATATGGAACGAACAAGGGTTTGTTGTGGATCTACCATTTCAGTGGAACCGACAGGGGCAGTGTATTCTTCATTAAAATTTGGTTGTATTGGTTCCATATCTATTTGATTATATGGCCTTGATGGTAGGTTGGGGCAATATTCTACTACAATGTTACATGAGGAGTCCACTCGGACAAGGAGTGGATTGTGAGGAATTTCCAAAGTTGGATCTACAAGAAGGGTGGAACCTTCCTGAAGCGTAACTAAAGCTCTCTCAGGATTTTCTAGCAAAGGAGTAGCGACACTCCCAGCGTATGAATGGTTTTCGACCTCTTCATGATAAGTGTCTTTCAGTGAGTTAGGAGGTAAGGGTTTTGTTGAGAATTCGACACACGCTAAAAACCTTATCAAATTTTTCCATTTTTTGGGTACCACTTGTTTTCTTCACTATCTCACTCGATTTCATTTTCGGAAATGGTTTATCTTTGTTTTGTTTTTCATGTCTCTTTTCACCCAGTCAAGTTTGTTTGAACTTGTGAAGACTCATGTCTAAAAGAACTTAACACCTTAATTAAGAATCGGAAGCTAAACACTACACATAACGCGCTCAGGTTCGACATCGGAAAGAATTCAAGTAAGTAAACGAACCACACAAAAACAACAGTCATCGAGCATTGGTCCTCATCAACATCAACAGAAGGAAATTTTGGTTTGTGTAAGTTATTCGCACAAAGGTTCGAGAGATAGCCGATCCCCTTCGGCATCGGAGAAATACAAGAAATACAAACGTTAAAAAAGGATGTAAAGAAATCACCAATAGTCGATGTCCGATGCGCCTTATCAGGATCGGGGAAATCTAGAAAAGTTACAACAATCATTTTGACCGCGATAAAATTATCGTCGATCGCCAATCCCCGATGCGTTTTTGGCATCGGGAAGTTTTAAAGGGAGTCGATCCAAGAGAACTTGGGTAAGTTTTTTTCTGATCATCGATCCTTGACACTTTTTTGGAGTCGGAAAGTTAGGATTGGGTTTTAGAACGTATGGATTAAATAAATTCCTGACTTCGATTAACACGATTGAATGAAGTCACTCGTCTCAAATGCCACATGTCTTTACCACGTAAGGGGGTCATACATTCTAGTTTTATCGCTAGTCATATTTTTGGTTCCCTGGGTCCTAGTCACACCTCCGAGTCAGCTTTTCCATGTCATCATTGTATGGAAAGACCGATCGACATCAGAGATTTTGCGAGAAGATATCAACGAAAACATTTAAATCACAATCTTGATCACCAATCCACCAACTAGACTAGCGAAACGATGGGATGTTTGTGGCATAATATATGATGGGATTTGGACATTTAATAGACCAGTTAAATCCTGATCCCGCATTAGTTTCTACCTTGTGCATCGATTAGACAACAACATTTTGAAATTTCCAATAGACCACATTGTCACCCATTCCCGCATAGTCAACCCACGATGAATTTAATTTTAAACATCTCTTAATATCTAGCGACAGATTGGATGAATTTACACTCATAACCCGAATTGAATGGTTGATGTGACAACGTAAGTTCATCCCTCTTTAAATATCTGGAATGGTTTTGAACAAATTGAGTCTACGCATAAGTTGAATTCCAGAGAACCTGAAGGAGAAAAGTGAGCATCTCGGGACTATACTAACCCTTTGATTATCAAAACTAGGTTTAACAAGCTTCAGAGGTATGTATCCAAGTATGTCAATTCATTGGTTATAATTTGTATATGTGCACCCGATTTTCTTGCACAGTCCCTGAACTATGTTATAGTTGCAGGTAAGATGTCACCGAGAAATACAACCACCACGTTCGACGAGAGCACCAAAGCTGAAAGAAGCTGAGTTAGGTGAAGGTTCTTCTCCAGTAACCGCAAGGCAGTTGGAGTACGCTCCCAGGGCAAAGCTTGTCATCAGAACCTTGACAAAGAAAGCTTGTTCCCAGCCTCCGACCTTCGGTGATACTGAAGCGAGCACCGGTTCCAAAGTAATTCTCCCTCAATGAGGGGATCTCTTTAACAAGATTAGCAAAGAATAATAACCAGAATATATCCCACACAGTGACCCGGATGTAAGGGCGCTCGATGACCAAGTGTTCTCGAACATCCAACGGTCATATTTACACATGGTGGCAAGTAGAACCCTAGTTTTCTCTTGCATAGAGGTTTTGAAATGGCTCATAGACCACATGGATGGGTAGAAATGATTAATCAATGATGAGAATAGAAGATGTGTCAGATTTTTCCTCCTGACAGAAGTCCAGGAGTACTACAAGCTCAGGGACCCAAAGGAGCATCTCAACACGGACTTCGTGGTAAATCTATACGAGTTCCATGAAACCAGCCGGTTGATGGCCTCATGGTTGAAGGAGGACAAGAAGTTCACCAACCGTAGAAATGGCTAGTATGGAACAATTAATATGAGGGAGACATACATCTATCTGATGACTCTCATCTATCAGTTATATGGAGAAAAGGATTGATTGGTTCAACTGGGGAGAGATAATCTCAAAACAATTAAGAATCTATGTATATCATGCTCAGATGCTAAAGGAAGGAGAGGCACCAACATTTTACATGGCATCATACCTGCTCGATGTCAGGTGCGTAAGGAATGTCTTCATCGACATGAATCTAAGCTGGCATGTTGCAAAGATCCCGGTCCACATCTACTTCAACATACTATGGGAGAAAAGGTACAAGAAATATTACACACTCATCTGTGATGAATTCACCGCTCGCATTTATTTCATTATTTTTAAGAAGTAATGCCCAAGACTATTGGCGGAAACCAAGGTAATCCATTGGTACTTGGACGAACGCTCAACCTACATCAGGGTTTTCGAGGCCATCGAAGTACCACATCTCCTACCTAATCATGTCCTAGACCATCTCTTTGTGGGAGAAATATGTTATCGAACCATCATGCAGGGCTATAACACCACATTTGTCAAAGACAAGAAACGGGCTTTCATACCCTACGATTTTCATATAGGGTTCTATCCAGTGAAGTAAACTATTCAAGACGAACAAGAGGGGCTTAACCAACTAGAATTCAGATTCCAGATAGGCCGATTCTGCAAGCACGATCCTAGAGGTCTGGTCCCCCAACACTCTTCGCAAGTATCATCCTATTGGTTGTATGCTCATGATAAGTTTGAGGATGAAATTTTCACAGAGTCTACCCAAGATTGGGATGAGGTGGTGCAAAGGATGGAAAACCCAAACATGACCAGGTTCAAGGCCATGAGCATGGATGAACAGGTGGAAATTATAGAGCAGTCAACTCAAGAGGCCCTTAGAGCCAAGGAAGAAATCAAAGTTTCAGAAACAATAGAGGCACAAATAAGGGGATTAATCTTGATAGAAGAGGCACAGAGAATCATTGATCCATTACAAAATAATCCTGATATGATAGAGATGGTGAGGGTCCCCACTGATGACCAAGTTGAAAATTGAGGAGAACCAAGTGTCCCATAGCCGATACAGATTGAAGAAATCACTGGGCCAGATAAACCTGAAGCTCCACTACCATGGGGTGGATCACCAAGGGAAGTTTTGTCTCAGCCTGAGATAGTAAGGACATCATGGAGAATAAGTATACCAAATCCCATTTTCGATTCAATAACCATCTACGATGATGAGGAGAGTTTAGAGGTGTCCCTGGTCACTCCGGTGAAAATTACAGAGGAGAAAGAACCTAAGAAAACATCCACCCCAAGTGCAGATGCTTCAATTCAAAGCCACCTATAGAGTGAGCATGAGGAGAAAGTTCCTTGGACATTGAGCCACTCGACATACCGGGAACCCTAATGGACAACTTGAGGGATCAGCCAGGATCGGGTGAACCAGAAGGATAAATTCAACAATAGGAAATCAATGTTTCAACAACCGATTAACAAGTAAGTACCAAACCTTCCCCCGATTCCTTAGTTTTGGCCAGTACCTTTCCATCCGATGAGCAGCACCCGGAGGCCGAGCCATCGGAACACATAGAAGAGTTTCAGGAACCCAGCCCTGAACAAATACACGTAGTCGGGAGCCTGAAAAATACTCTAACTTGGGGAGAACAACAAATCCCCAAATTGGTTAATGAGTTCATCGATATACAATCAATCACCTACGATCGAAAGAGGAAATCCATCATGAAGAGAATCACTAATAAGAGGAGGCTTAAATTGGACAGTTCAATCCTCATCACCACATAGGAGAAATTGATCGGCACAGAGCATGCCAAAACGTCTGAGCTTATCAGCGTAGGGATGGTGATCACATATGCCTCCCTGGATAGAGAAAGGAAATATGAAGAGGATATAGCTATTGCACTAAAGAAGTTGGATCATCTAGGACACTTGGCCGAATACTACCAAGACTCCACGCAAGCCACGGTGTTTTTAAGAAGTGAGTTCCAAGACACCTATGGAAAATTCATGAGTGAGCGACACCTTTTCACTGTAGGGATAACCGACTTCAAAGAAGACACCCTTATGGAACTAGCGACATGAAAATACATCGAAAGATGGTTTGAGAATGTGCACCAAGTAGTGGAAATAGTTTATTACATCAATGCAGTTCAAAAGGGCTGAGACATCGAAGAGCACGACATTCGAGTGTTAAGGGACAACAACATCGATCGTATAAGGAAGTTGGTTGAATACTAGGTGAAGATGGCCCAAAAACCTCAACGGGATATTCAAGAGAAATGGATCGATTGCAAAAGAAGCTATACCAAGATCAATCGAGGGATGAGAGACATCGGTCTCCCAAAATTCGGCTCACCCGAGAACTTTGTCAACTTGCATGACACAGTCAAACAACATGCAAAACAAGACTCGTCGTGGGCTACATAGGTAGAAAAGGTGGTGAACATGGCGCCAGGTTAAGTACAACAGTTCATGGAGCACCTGATCAAGGCTCGGGCAGTATTACAGTAGTTAAGTGTTAAAGTAGTCAAGTATCGGGCATGGGAAATAGAAATAAAGGAGATCCTTTTAGCCCCGATGAACCAACACAGATTCCCATATGCCAACACATGCGAGGAACTCTTCATCAAGTGGTCAGAGTATGAGAATATTCATCCACTTAATTGATTCCATTTGATGACTTTTAGAAGACAGAGAGATGGAAGTGCCATGTGGTGATGTTTTCTTTACTTAACTTGCACTTTTGATAGTTATTTTTAGTTAATAATTTGTTATAAATAAGAGGATTGACCTTTTATAAAAGGTCGATGGTTGTGGAAAAGACCCTCATTTTTGGAACTGTAAAGAACTATTTCGGAACTACCTTAATTGAGAAGTCTTGTTTAGGACCGGAGACAAAAAAAAAAAATATCAAAAGCGTGTGTGATTGGATCTAAGGAGGAATTACTTTCGACTTTATATCATGAATGGCTATTGTAATGAGTAAGAGTTTCTGAATTTGTTGATAAGTTAGTTGATTCAATATTTTTATTAATTCTTGTCCCTAATGATGGAAATCAAATCATTGTGTTAATGTGTGATTAGTGATTAGAGCTAAAGAAAGTATTTTTCTTGCCATCATTTTATTGCATGTATGTTTTCTTTCGATAATTGTATCCCAGTCAATAATTGAAATACCAGCAAGTTGATGTATTAGTACTAGGATTTTCATAGGTGTGAAAATCTTTGTCTACATGCTTGAGCACGAGGGTTATCCTGAGCTCAACCTTCTTCAGTAGTTAAGTTTTCCCTCTTTTTCATTACCCAGTTGGTTTATACCAGCACCTATCCTTCATCAAACCCATCTAATAAGAGAAAATACAAAAAGAGAACGTTCAAACTAAAGGAGGAGTTTTCACTAGAAGATATCCTATCAATCACTACGTAAAGCCCATCAACTAATTGGCTGGATCGCAAGATCTGGAGAACCATTCCACTATTAAAATTTGCAAAGTCTAATTAGGCCTTGATGGCAGGTTTTCTTCCTGTTGTTGAGTTAAAGGGATTTAGGACCCCTCAATAGAAATGGCACTAGAAGGATGGTTGACTGAATGAATGACTAACGATATTCCTGATATAATATTTTACACAGCCTACAGATTCAAAACAACCCACATGCATGGCTAGTCATTCTCAAGACAACCCACATACACTGAGTACTCCTAAAATGAGTAACTCACCCTAGCAAGAGGAAGAGAATTTTTTCCCTAAAATACCTTACACTCTTCCCCAAGAGGAGTTGAACCAGTTCAGATGAAACACAAGATCTTATGCCCGACATATTGGAGCACTACCCTTAGCTCTACTACTTCCTCATAGAAAACAAGTAAGAAAACCAGTGGTCGACACCCCCGACCAGGTTTTTGGTCACACAGTAGAAGACATGGTATATTTTTCCCTCACTAAGATAGAACATCCCCTTAATCTAATCCCTGAAAAACCAGTTCGTAACCCCTCTAAGCCTGACAATTTTGAATATGACAAAGAAGGGTTTAACTCGGATCGCCTAGCTTCGGAATCAAATGACATGGAAGGTAACAATGATCATCATGAAGAAAGGGAAAACTCACCTGAGAATAATCAACAGTGGTTTTCCAGAGATGCTCTGGAAATCCCCGAACAAGTACATAACCTTCCCCGACATCCAAAAAAGTTTCTCCCTAAATTTGACCCTGAAACCTCTAGATTTCCTGAAGATCATATCAAAAAGTTCATACTAGCTATTAGACTGATGAATGTCCAACATGAAGACGTAGTATGCAATATTTTCCCCTATAACTTTGAGAATTCGGCCTCCACGTGGTATTTCAACTTTCCTGTAGGGTCCATAACTAGTTGGACGAAATTTCAAAAGGACTTTTTAAACAAATTCGCAGAAGAAACCGCTACATGTGCTTTGATGGCTGAGTTGTTCACCGCCACCATGAGTTCAAAAGAAAAATTTAAAGAGTTCAATCAATGATTTACCACTATCCTGAACAAATTCCAACCTGAAGCTAAACTCACTCAGGAATTGCAAATTGAACCCTGTTTCCATTTCCATGTTTGTAAAAAAGTCTGCCAAAACAACCCTAGATGAGAATTTCGAGGAAGCCAAAACAATTGAATTCCAAATGAAGGGATGTAAAGAAGGCCAGGTCTCATTAGTTAAGAAGTAAGTTCAACCTCCACCCAGGAGAGGACTCTTTTTGACCATGCCCCTAGGGAAGCAAACATAACAAGATCCCAAAAAGGGAAGTGAAGACATAGAAGACCTAAAACGGATGATAAATAAGTTGTCAAATGAAATGATAGACATGAAAATAAGTGTGGGGTAAGGAAACCAAGGCTAAAGGCCCTATAAACCCTTTTTTAAAAGGAACCCACCATTCAAAGTAATTGAACCTCCCCCAGCCAACTTAAACATCGATCTGCGCAATGTAGCATCTGACTCTTTATGTACCTATCACTAGGATAAACACTCTGAAAGAGACTACCCACAATGGGTGCATGCCATGAATTTAATGGCCAATCATTTCCTAGATGAAGTTTCCCTTACCGAACAATCAAGTGGCTCAACGATGAATATTGTTGATCAGGAAGAAGTTGACCCGCCGAAAGAAACATCCATGCTTTTGTGGGACCCAGACTTTCCAATGCATTCCAAGGATCTATTTGAGGTTCAAGAACCACCTGTTGAGGTCTTGGTTGTGAAAACATGAAGTAGGGCCCAACCTGTCTCAAACGACCTTACAATTTCCCAAACTTTGGGAGGAAAACCAACATCCAATCACTCGAAAGAACCTTTTTTCTCCCAAAGAAGACCTATAAATATCCATACATGAGAATCACCCAAGCTAGACTAAAACATAGTAGAAGATTTAAAAATATTAAAGGCAAATGTATCGGTCATGGACATGTGTAGAATTCCCCAGCAAAAAGATTTTCTATTACAAGCTTTGAAGACAGTAGATACTCCAATAAAAACCATCGATCAAGGGGAAAATATATCTCCCACGAATCTAAGAAATAAATCGACTATAAACGCTTTCTCGGAAGATAAAAAAGGAAATCCTTTTGTCCCACCGTTCCTCTTGACATTTGAAGTCTTCAACAAAAACCTCCATAATTGTTTGGTTGACTCAGGGGAATCCTCTAATGTTATGCCATTATCTATCTACAAGAAATAAATGTAGTCCCTCTCAAAAGAGATAAACATGTGATACAATTAGACAGAACCCAGGTGAAAGTGATGGGAGAACTCAAGGATGTCATGATCAGAATGGCAACACACCCAAAATTTGTTTAAGTAATTGACATCATTGTGGTAGATATACATGAAGCTTATGGAATGATACTTAGTCGAGATTGGTATGAGAAGTTGAATGGATAATTTAGCACAGACTAGGCTCACCTTTGGTTTCCATTAAAGGGACACACAAACATGATTAGGATCGATAGGGAAAGGTATCTCAAACACAATGTCACCAATTTAGAAGCCCTCAATGAACCCTCTTCATCAGATTTCCCCGTGCTAGGAAACTACTCCTACAACTCCGACTTCGGAAATTTCTCCCCTCTCCCATATGATGTTCCTTTGACTCAAAACTCCTAAATGAATTTTCAATAGAATGTACCAACAATAGCAGAATAAACCCTATTCTGTCAAGAAACATTGTTGGAAACCACAGGCGAAATAAGGGGAAAGGGAGAAGTTAGTAAGCATGAAAAAACTGACGATTCTCATTTGAAAGTACGGACCTTATACTTTGATGGATCTAAATCGCAATAAGTGTCAGGAGCAAGGTGTATCCTCATTGATCTAAAATGTAAACGAAATTTTATGTCCCGCAGACTAGAAATTGAATGCACTAATAACATCGTTGAGTATAAAGCTTTAGTGCAAGGGATAAAGAAATCCATAGAATTAAACGTTAAAGAACTAAAGGTTTTCGGAGACTCTGAAATCATTGTTAGGCAAGTAAGGAAAAATATACACTACAACTCTCCCCACCCAAGGAATTATCAAGACGAAGTGCATAGGATAATAGGGCATTTTGAAGCCTTCAACATTACAACAATCCCTAGAGAAAAGAATACTCGTGTTGATTCCCTAGCCACTACCACCTCGTGGCTATCCCCTTTAGAAGACTGTGAAGCCTCTTGGTTCACTGTGGAGCTACTCTACAAGCAATCGGTGCCCAAAAATATTTCTAATTGGAAGGTCTTTGAAGGAGATGAACAGATCATAATATTTTTAACCAATCAGGAAAATTTTAAGGACCTAGCTATTGACAATGAACTATTCCAGGAGAAACTAAAAGAAACGGGTCCCCATAGACAAAGAGGTGGAACAAATCACTCGACTGACCAACCAAGTTTTCACACGATACCGAAAGGGGTAGAAAATTTGGAAAACCTTTTTGACTTGAGGGAAATATTTAAATGGTCAACAAACACAAAGAAAGGGATCTCATGTCCCATGTATGAGACTGTAAACCTAAGAACCCTAGAAAACCCTAAAAATATAAATCTAGGCAAGACAGTTTTTAAAGAAGAAAAGAATGCCTATCTCAAAATTTTCATAGAATATCAAGATGGTTTTTCATGGTCCTACCGAGATCTGAAAACTTATTACACTCATATCATTCAACACACAATCTTGTTAAAACCCAGAGTAAAACCCTTAAAGCAAAAGCTTTGAAAGTACCACCCATCTCTGGAACCCCTCATGTGTCAGGAATTAAAAAAATTACTAGATGCTAAAATTATCTTTCAAGTTAGACACTCTGCTTGGGTAGAAAAATTGGTTCCGGTCGGGAAACATTCTGGGGAGATCCTCCTATGTGTGGATTTCAGAAACCTCAACAGATTATCTGAAAAGGACAATTGCCTATTTCCACCGATGGAACAACTCTTGCAGACCATGTTTGGTTTGGATATTTTCCCCCTGCTGGATGGTTTTCTAGGCTACAACCAAGTTCTAGTTTCAGAGGAAGACCGATTGAAAACTACCTTTCGAACCAAGTGGAGAACCTTTCCTTATAAACGCATGCCCTTTGGGTTAATCAATGTAGGGGCAACCTTCCAAAGGGCCATGGACGTATCTTTTCGAGGACTAATCAACAAATGTGTAGTAGTTTATTGGGATGACATGACTGTGTATTCAAAGAGTAGGGAAGATCACATCCAACACCTAACCCAGATTTTCAAGAGGTGTAGGAAATACGGTATATCGTTGAACCCGAAGAAAACTATCTTTGGTGTCGAAGAAGGAAAAATACTAGGTCATATTATATCCCAAGAAGGAATTCTCATAGACCCGGAATGAATTAGGGCAATAGCTCAGCTGCCCTTACCACACAAAAAAAAGGCTATGCAATCCTTCTTTGGGAAAATCAATTTTGTGAGGAAGTTCACCCGATTTTGCTAAAACTATCAAACCCTTGCAAAAAATGATCTGTAAAGATGTTGATTTTAAGTGGGATAACGAACGAAAAATTTCTTTCAGCAATATTAAGACTGCAATATCTCAAGCTCGAGTGTTGTGAAGTCTCGAATTTAGTAGAGATTTTTTCCTCTATAGTTTTGCCTCTGACCAATCGTTAGCCGCAGTATTGACTCAGAAGGATGATGACAAAAACGAGGCATCGATCTCATTTATGAGCACTAATCTCCAAGGAATCGAACTAAATTACCCTGCCATAGACAAACAAGCTTATGTTGTGTACAAGGCAATGAAACATTTCAGATATTACATCCTAAAAAACCACACCAAAGTTATCATGCCTCATCCAGCAATTTGATCCCTATTTACTCAACACGAGATGGGGGGAAGAAGAGGAAACTGGATGGCAGTGGTCCAAGAATTTAATCTAGATATAAAACCTGCCAAACTCGTTAAAGGATAAGGATTGTGTAAACTAGTTGTTGAAGCCCAGAACCTAGTAAATGAAGACCCCAGATAGGAGAATGAATTGGCATTATGGTGTAGTGAAGACTTATATATTCCCCCAGGGAAGGAGTCTTGGTATGGGAAACTAACGTATATCCTTCATCATGGGACTTGCCCTGAAAACCTAAACCCTAAGGAAAGTAGATCCCTCAGACTAAAATCGGCACAATATCATCTCATCAATTCGGTCCTCTTTCGCGTTAATTATGATGGGGTACTTCTAAGATGTCTCAAACGTGAAGATGCAGACAAAGTTTTGAAGGAGATCCATGATGGTCATGCAGGAGGACACTTTGCAGGGAACACCACCGCTCACAAGATACTGAGAGCCAGCTATTATTGGCCTACTATGTTTAAAGATGCTCACACACATTCTAGAAACTGTAAGACTTGTCAAATGAGTGCAGGAAATGAAAAGAGAGTAGTTTTCCCACTCCAACCTGTGGTCGTCGCCAGACCATTCGAGCAATGGGGGTTAGACATCATATGGGAAATTACACCAAGTTCTTCAAAACAAAATAGATACATATTAACTGCCACAGACTATTTCACGAAATGGGCATAGGTCGTCCCTCTGACTCATGTAAATGAAAAGGTGATAATCCAATTCATAGAACAACAGTTGATCACAAGGTTTGGTATGCCTTACGTTTTTGTTTTTTATAATGCTGCTTATTTTTATTCCACCTTATTAAAAGAATTCACTCTAGACAAATGAATCATAATCAGATATTCTCCAAACTACTATCCACGAGGAAATGGAGTGGCACAATCAACCAATAAGAACCTAGTGAGGATATTAAAGAAAACAGTTGCATACAATCAAGGGAATTGGCATAGTTCACTTCATAATGCCTTATTGGCCGATAGGATAACACCCAAGGAAGATATAGGGAATTCCCCATAGTTTCTGGTATACAGACAAGAATCCATTCTCCAAAACGGGTTATATCTTCCATCTCTTCATCTTTCTCAGGATTCTAGAGGAAAACCCTCATCGGTGTTAGAAAAACAAGATCGCGGAGCAATAAAATAAAACAAATGCGGAAAAAAACACAGAAAATACAAAATACAATAGAGACACAGATATATGTGGTTCACCTAGTGTGGGCTATGTCCACCAGAGAAATTTATAGGTCCTTCCTTTATTATTATCTAGCAAATGAAGGGATACAACCTACAACAAACCCGTCGTAACTTCCTCTTCATTCTCTCACAGTATCCTATCTCAGAATACAATATTCACTCTCATCCTTAGCCGTAATACATTTCCCTCATAAAAGAGGGTTTCCTTCTAGGGAAAAAAACCCTAACATAATTTCTACCGTTAGATCTACAACCTTATAATGAATGGTACGGATTTACAATGAAATTACAATATACATTTACATGGCAATTTTTCCTTCGAGGGCCTGCTTGCCCCCAGACCCCGTAGAGGGCGTAACCCCCCTCTACACTCCCCCACGTGGAAGAGTGTACATTATTCTAGGGTGTAAAGTCTTCATGGGGTATAAACACGACTGAAAACAAAGACCTCTGAATCTGAAAGATAATCAGGCTCCACAACCAACAATATCCCACTTGGAGACTGATCTCAATAACTCCACTGCTGTTGTAACTGCTGGACTATGAACCTTCTTGGACCTGGAAAATTTTTCATCTTCACCTTCATGCTTGAAGACCAACTGAAACTGAGCATGAACTCAGTTTCTCCCTGGTTACTCCCTTTGTTAACATGTCTGTAGGATTTTTTCTAGTATGTATATTTTCCAATTTCAAATGTCCATCTTCCAAGATGGATCATATGAAATGGTACCTCAGTTGTATATGCCTAGTATTTGAATGGAAGGCTGAGTTCTTTGCAAGATGAATGCCATTCTCATTGTCATAGTACAACCTTCTATTCTCCTACTTCTTTCCCAATTTCTCCATAAACCTATGTAACCAAATCATTTATTTACTAGCCTTTGTAGCAACAACATACTATGCTTATGTTGTTGAAAGTGCAACAACCTTTTTCAGTTTCGAAATACAACTTACTATTGTTCCACCTATAGTAAAAACATACCATGTGGTGCTCCTCCTGCTATCTTTATCACCTGCCATATCAGAATCAACATGTCCCTGTAGAAAAGTGTCTAAACCTCCAAAACATAATGCATGAGTAGCAGTACCTCTCAAATACCTGAGAATCCACTTTACTTCCTCCCAATGTTCTTTACCTGGATTGTTCATACACCTACTCACAACTCCCACTGCATGTGAAATATCCAGTCTTGTGCAAACCATAGCATACATCAAGCTACCAATTGTTGATTAATAAGGGACCTTAGACATGTATTTTATCTCCTCCTATGTCTTGGGACACATTTCCTTAGTTAATTTGAAATGGTTGGCCAAAGGAGTACCAACTGGTTTTTCATTTTTTATTCTAAACCTCTCCAACACCTTCTCTATGTACTCACCCTGAGACAATGTCAATTTGCGATTTTTCCTGTCTCTTGTTATTCTCATACCAAGGATTTTCTTTGTAGCACCCAAATCCTTATTCACAAATGAATTTGATAATTTCTTCTTGAGCACATTTATATCCTGCATATTAGACCCTGCAACAAGCATGCCATCTACATACAATAGCAAGATAATATAGCTTCCATTTTCTAGCCTTTTAAAATAAACGCAGTGATCGAAATGACATCTACTATAACCCTGTTCTGTCATAAACCTCTCAAACTTCAAATACCATTGCCTTGGAGCTTGCTTTAGGATATACAATCTCTTCTTCAACCTGCATACCAAATTTTCCTTCCCTTTGACCTCATACCCCTGTGGTTGCTGCATATAAATCTCTTCCTCCAAATCCCCATGGAGAAAAGTTGTTTTTACATCTAATTGTTCAAGATGCAAATCTTCTACTGCCACGGGACTCAAAATAGTCCTAATTGAAGTCATTTTAACAACAAGAGAAAATATTTCATCAAAATCTGTACCTTTCTTTTGTGCAAACCCCTTTGCAACAAGTCTAACCTTGTACCGCTTTTCTCCTCCATCTTCTTCCTTCAACATGTAAACCCATTTCTTCTACAATGTTATTTTTCCTGCAGGAAACTGAACCAAGTCTCAAGTCTGGTTATTTACCAAGGAATCCATTTCCTCCTTCATGCCTTTCTCCCATTTATTTTTTGTGTCTACCTGCATTACCTCTTCATAACACTCTGGTTCACCAGAATCAATCAACAATAAATAATACATTGAAGGAGAGTATCGTTCAGGGGGTATACTTAACCTAGTAGATATTCTAACTACACTTGCAAGAGTTTGAGGCACATGTTTCTCATGTTGTTGTACATTTTGATTTTCTGGTTCCTTTGGAATTTATTTTCTAGTAATCTCATTAAGCATTGTGTATTCTGGTTTTTCTTTTTCCTATTTTTTTCCCTGCAACTAATCTTTGTACATGACCTTCTCATTGAATATGACATCTCTACTCCTAATAATTTTTTTTATTTTCATAATCCCATAAGTGATAACCAAAATCATTAACACCGTATCCAATAAAGGTACACTTCTTGGATTTTTCTTCAAGCTTTGTTCTATTTTCTTTATCAATATGGACAAATGCTTCACAATTGAAAGTCTTAAAAAAAGAATAGTTTACCTTTTTTTCTGTCCATGCCTCCTTTGGAATTCTACCATCCAAAGAGATTGAAGGTCCTATGTTTATTAAGTAAACAACAATATCTACAGTATCTGCCCAGAACTGTAAGGGAAAACCAGCATGCAATATCATACTCCTTGCACGCTCCATGATTGTCCTGTTCATCCTTTCTGACACACCATTTTCTTATGGTGTTCTTGGAACTATCTTATCTCTACGAATCCCATGGTATGAACAGTAATCATCAAACTCCTTGCTGCAATAGTCACCTCCATTATCTGATTTGAGACACTTCAACTTTTTTCCTATCTCATTCTCAACCAAAGCTTTCCATTTCTTAAAAGTATCAAAAACATCAGATTTTTGTCGAATACAATAAACCCAAGTTTTTCTAGTTGCATAATCAATGAAAGTAACATAGTAACGAGAGCCACCAAGAGATGATACCTGATCTAGTATCCATACATCTGTATGCACAAGCTCTAACCTTTCACTCTTCTTTTCTTTTCTGACTATGAGAAATCTGACTCTCTTCTGTTTTCCATAAGCACAATGCTCACAGAAGTTCAAATCAATTTGTTTAAGATCTGGGAACAACTTTCTTTTGTGAAGTATCTACATCCCCTTCTCACTCATGTGTCCAATCCTATGATGCCACAATGTTGTATCCACTCCTGTAGAAGCTAAAGAGATATAAGAGACAGTACTACAATACATAAATACAATGTACCTACCTTCTCTCCTTTTGCTATCACCAATGATCCTTTGATGACCTTCCATGTCTTATTTGTAAATATGGATATACAACCTTCACTTGCCAATTGTCCTATTGAAATTATATTTTTCCTTAGATCTAGAACATGTATTACCTCTTTCAACAACCATTGGTTTCCATTTCTTTTCTTTATTTTTACCTTTCCCATTCCAACAATTTTGCATGGTGCATCATCACCCAAATGAACCTGTCCAAAATCACCTTGAACATAATCTAGAAAATGTTTCTGATGGGGTGTGGCATGAAATAAAGCCCCTGAATCTATCACCCAAGACTTAGAAATATTATCTAAATAAAGAATCAAAGCATCTTGTAACACATCACCTGTTACATTTGCTTCCTGATTTTTCTCCTGTTGTCTATCTCTTTGTTTCTTTGGAGCTCTGCAATATTTCTTCAGATGTCCTTTCTTCCTACAATTCCATCACTCTATCTTTCCAAGTCTAGATTTGGATCTTCCCTTCATAGTCATCTTGTGGTTCCCTAATCCCTTTCCTCTATCCTTTTGTCTTCCCCTATTCTCCATGTTCAACACATTACCTGATGTCTCACCTGTGCTTTTCTATCACATTTCCTCACTAAGGATAACACCAACAACATCATCAAATTTTAAAGTATTTGAACCAGAGTCAGAGTTACTTATAGCCATGGCCAAGTCATTCCATCTTTCTGGCAATCAGCACAATATTAGAAGATCCCTGACCTCATCATCAAAGTCCACTTTTACAGAACTTAGTTGATTAGTAACTGTATTAAATTCATTTAAATGATCTGCAACAGACACACCTTCTGACATATTCATATTAAATAATCTCTTCATTATAAATACCTTATTGGGCGTTGAGGGTTTTTCACACAATTTATCCAATGCATCCATCAAACCCTTCGTTGTCTTTTCTTTCGAAATATTGAAAGCCATCGACGCTGCCAGGATCAGTTGTATCGTTCCTAGAGCCTTTATGTCAAGAATCTCCCATTCTTCATCCTTCATAGCCGTCGGCTTCTTTTCTATTCCACCCAATGGTAGGAATAGATCCTTCTGTAATAAATAATATTCCATCTGCATCTTCCATAACTAGTAGTTTTGGTCGTTAAATTTTTCGACCCTAAACTTTCCATCTTTCGACATTGCTCCCACTTGAACCAGGAACCCTCTTTTCCTGCGAGTTACCTTTCTCTCTGATACCAATTGTTAGGAAAAAAATATCATGGAGCAATAAAATAAAACAAATGCATAAATAAAACACAGAAGATACACAATACAACAAAGACACAGATATACGTGGTTCACCCAGTGTGGGCTACTTCCACCAAAGAAATTGCCAGGTCCATCCTTTATTATTATCTAGAAAATGAAGGGATACAACCTTCAGGAAACCCATTGTAACTTCATCTTCGTTCTCTCATAGTCTCCTATCTTAGAATACAATATTCACTCTCATCCTTAGTCTCAGTGGATTTCCCTCATAAAATAGGGTTGCTTTCTAGGGAAAAAAACCCTAACATAATTTCTACTGTTAGATCTGTGACCTTATAATGAATGGTTTAGATTTACAATGAAATTACAATATACATTTACAAAGCAATTTTTCCTTCGAGGGCTTGCTTTCCCCCGAACCCCGAAGAGGGAGTAACCCCCCTCTGCACTACCCCACATGGAAGAGTGTAAATTCTTCTGGGGTGTAAATTCTTCATGGGATATAAACACGACTGGAAAAAAAGACCTCTGAATCTGGAAGATAATCAGGCTCCACAACCAACAATCGGTTATTCAATAAAGAATTGATACCCTCCTCATGCTGGAAGAAGAAAGGGAGAAAGAAAAATCAAAGTTCATTTCTCATCAACAGATAATTAAAAGGTGGTTTGAAAAGCATAAGGCCAAAGAGAATAATTTTGAAGTAGGAGACTTAGTCCTAAAATGGGACAGAGCAAATTAGCCGAAGGGGAAACATTCGAAGTTTCGGAATCTATGGATCGAACCTTTTCAGGTAGCTGAGAAACTTGGGATAGGAATGCATCGGTTTCAAACTATAATGGGGGAAACTGACGCCCTCCTGGTGAATAGCCAAGCCCTAAAACAATATTTCTGTTAAAAAATAAAATAAAATAATAACAAGGTGTGTGTTTTCATGATATTTTGTTTTTAGGTAGGCTAATTGCGGAGTCCTTCATTTTTTGTTTTCCTGTTATAGTATTTTTTTCTCTTTTAAGATTGTGTTCTGCAAGGCATTGGTTGATCTTAATTCATGCGGTATAGTGAATTTTGTTCTTGAATCATGCTTGCATACAAGACAAGAAGTGTTGGGAGAATTGTGGTTGTTTTGAAGGAGTTTTGTATCTAACCTTTGCAAATAAAGAACCTTGGAAAGTGATGAAGTGTCTGCCTAGTGGCCTAGTAAAACCTGAAGGGAAAGATGGTAAGATGGAAAGGACCACATGCACCTCAAGACAGAGCTAGAAAAATTTCACCTTAACCATCTCATTTTGCAAATAACAAATGTCCTCCTCTCCCACTCGCTCAGGGCATTCTATCGAAATAAAATCAATTATATCAAATGAGCAAAAAGTAGGAGAGAATATGCAGATAACTTCGTCGATCCTATGGACGCTCACTGGCAGTGGAGCAAGGTCTGTGACGTCGGGGTGACTTCATCGGGGATATGGACACTCGCTACCAACGGAGCAACGCTATAGCAAGTGAATGATGATAATTAAAAGGCCTAGTGCCAGTGAATGATTTCTTCAACTCTTTTCAAAAGAGGGCATGGGTCATGGTTAAAGGGAATGAAGGTGGAATAAAGGTTGAAACCCCACAGGAAATCCTAGAGTCACGAACTAGGGGAATTTCAAACGCAAGGATAGAGGAGGCTCTGATAAAAACTAGCTAAGTTCTTAATTAGATTCTGTAGCAGCTGAGCCCGGGGAAGGAACAAAGATTCTGCTTTCACCCAGTAAGTCACCATTTGTTGAGCACTCAACACACCCTAAAAGCCTTATCAAAATTTTCCACTTTTTGGGTACCACTTGTTTTCTTCACTATCTGATTCAATTTCATTTTGGGAAATGGTTATCTTTGTTTGTTTTTTCATGTCTCTAGTCACCTAGTCAAGTTTGTTTGAACTTGTGAAGCCTCATGTCTAAAATACTTTAACACTTGAATTAAGAATCAACAGCTAAACACTACACCTAACGCGCTTAGATTCGGTGTCAGAAAGAATTCAAGTAAGTAAAGGAAACACACAAAAACAATCGTTGTTGAGCGTCGATCCTCAACGACATTGGTAGAAGGTGGTTTTGGTTTGTGTAAGTAATTCACACAAAGGTTTGAGAGACAGTTGATCCCCTTCAACATCATCGAAATACGAGAAAGATAGATGTTAACAAAGGACGTAAAGAAATTGTCTATAGTTGATTCCCAACGCGCCTTATCAGGATCGAGGAAATCCAGAAAAGTTACAACAATCATTTTGACCGCGATCAAATTATCGTCGATCGTCGATCCTTGAAACTTTTTCGGCATCAAAAATTTAAGATTGGGTTTTAGAACATATGGATTAAATAAAGTCCCGAATCCAATTAACACAAGTCACTGGTCTCGAATGCCACGTGTCTTTACCATGTAAGGGGGTCGTACATTCTAGTTTTATCCCGAGTCATATTTTTGGTTCCCTGGGTCCTAGTCACAGCTCCGAGTCAGATTTTCCATGTCAGCATTGTACGGAAAGACTGATCGACGTCAAATATTTTGCAAGAAGATATCAACGAAAACATTTAAATCACAATCTCGATCACCGATCCACCAACTAGACTAGCGAAATGATGGGATGTTTGCAGCATAAGATATGATCGAATTTGGACATTTAATAGACCATTTAATGCCCGATCCTACATTAGTTTCTACCTCGTGCATTGATTATAAAACAACATTTTGAAATCGTTGATAGAAAACATTACCGCCCGCGCCCGCGCCGTCAACCCACAATGAATTTAATTTTAAACATCTCTGAAGATCTAGCGGCAGATTTGATGAATTACTCATAACTCGAATTGAATGGTTGATGCGACAAGGTAAGTTCATCCCTGTTTAAATATCTGGAATGGTTTTGAACAAATTCATTTTGCAAATAAGTTGAATTTTAGAGAATCTAAAAGAGCAAAGTGAGCACCTCGGGACTATACTGAACCTTTTATTATCAAAACCAGGTTTAAAAAGCTTCAGAGATATGTATCCAAGTCTATCAATTCGTTGGTTTTAATTTGTATATGCACACCCGATTTTCTTACACAGTCCCTGAACTATGTTATAGATGTAGGTAATATGCCTTCGAGAAAGAAAACCACCAAACGCTCGTCGAGAGCACCAAATCTGAAATAAGTTGAGTTAGGTGAAGGTTCTTCTCTGGAAACTGCAAGGCAGTTGGAGTACGCTCCTAGGGCAGATCCTGTCATCAAAACCTTGACAAAGAAATATTTTGTTCGGCTTCCGGCCTTCGATGATACTGAAGTGAGCATCAGGTCCAAAGTAATTCTTGTTGGTTGTGGAGCCTGATTATCTTCCTAATTCAGAGGTGTTTTACTTTCAGCCATATTTATACCCCATGAAGTATTTACACCCCAGAAGTATTTACACTCTTCCACGTGCGGGAGTGCAGAGGGGGGTACCCCCTCTGTGGGGTCCATGGGGGCTATCCCCCCAGCTGGGGAGTCTGGGGGCAAGCGAGCCCCCGAAGAAAAAATTGCCTTGTAAATGTATATTGTAATTTCATTGTAAATCTGGACCGTTCATTATAAGGTCATAGATCTAACGGTAGAAATTATGTTAGGGTTTTTTCCCTAGAAGGCAACCCTCTTTTATGAGGGAAATGTATTGCGGCTATGGTTGATGGAAAATATTGTATTCTAAGATAGGAGACTGTGAGAGAAAGAAGAGGAAGTTACAGCAGGTTTGTTGTAGGTTGTATCCCTTCATATCCTGGATAATAATAAAGGAAGGACCTGGCAATTTCTCTGGTGGATGTAGCCCACACTGGGTGAACCACGTAAATCTGTGTCTCTATTGTATTGTGTATCTTCTGTGTTTTGTTTCCGCATTTGTTTTTATTTTATTGCTCCACGGTCCTATTTTTCTAACAATTCTCCCTCAATGGAGGGATCTCTTTAACAGGATTAGCAGAGAAGAATACCCAGAATATATCCCACACAGTGACCCGGACGTAAGGGCGCTCAATGAATAGTTGTTCCCGAACATCCGACTGTCGTATTTACACATAGTGGCAAGTATAACCCCGGTTTTCCCCTACATAGAGGTTCTGAAATGGCTCATCAACCACACAGATGGGTAGAAATGCTTGATCAAGGATGAGAATGGTGGATGTGTCAGATTTTTCCTCCCAACAAAAGTCCAGAAGTACTACAAGCTTAGGGACCCAGAGGAGCAACTCAACATGGACTTCGTGGTAAAGTTGTATGTGTTCCATGACACCAGTCGGTTGATGGCCTCATGGTGGAAGGAGGAAAAGAAGTTCACCAACCATAGCAATGGCTGGTATGGAATGATTAATTTGAGGGAGCCATACATCTATCTGATGGCTCTCATATGTTGGTTATATGGAGAAAAGGATTGCTCCAATTTTTAGAAGCATGGATGCCTTTGGCATACATAATTGCAATCATCGAGAGAAGCTTCAACTGGGGAGCGATAATCTCAAAACAATTAAGCATCTGTGTACAACAGACTCAGACGTCGAAGGAAGGAGAGGCACCAACTTTCTACATGGCTTCATACCTACTCGATGTCATGTGCGCAAGGAACGTCTTTGTCGGCATGAATCTAAGATGGCATGTTGCAGAGCTCCCAGTTCATGTCTACTTCATCATACTATGGGATAATGGGTACAAGAAATCTTACACACTCATCTATGATATTATGTTATTATTTTTAAGAAGGAATTCCCAAGACTATCGGCAATAGCCAAGAAAATGATAGACAAGGTAGTCCATTTGTACTTGGACAAATGCTAAACCTACATCAGGGTGTTTGGGGCCACCAGAGCACCACATCTCCTACCCGCTCATGTCCCAAACCGGCTCGTTGTGGGAGAAATCTGTTATCAGAGCATCCTGTTGGGCTATAACACCACATTGGTCAAAGACAAGAAATGGACTTTCATACCCTATGGTTTTCATATAGGGTTCTATCTAATGAAGGACACTTCTCAATCCAAACAAGAGGGGCTTAACCAACTGGAAGTCATATTCTAGACAGCTCGATTCTGCAAGCACGATCCTAGAGGTCTGGTCCCCAAACACGCTTCACAAGTATCATCCTGTTGGTCGTATGCTCATGATAAGTTTGAGGATGAAATTTTCACAGTGTGCATGGGATTGGGATGAGGTGGTGCAAAGGATGGCCAACCCAAACATGACCGGTTTCAAGGCCATGATCATGGATGAAGAGGTGGAAACGATAGATCAGTCATCTCAAGAGGCCCTCAGATCCAGGGAAGAAATCAAAGTTTCGGAAACAACAGAGGCACAGAGAAGGGGATTGCTCTTGATAGAAGGGGCATAGAGAATCATTGATCAATTGCAAAATTATATTGATTTGATAGATATGGTGAGGGTCCTCGTTGATGATCAAGTCAAAATCCCAAGAGAACCGAGTGGTCCAGAGCCGATACAGATTAAAGAAATCACTGGGTCAGATAAACCTGAAGCTCCACCACCACAGGTCGGATCGCTAGGGGAAGTTTCAGCTTGGCATGAGATAGAGAGGACATAAGGGAGAAAAAGTATACCAAATCCCTTGTTCTCTTTAATAACCATCTATGATAATGAAGAGATCTCAGAGGTGTCCCTAGTCACTCTGGTTAAAATTAAATAGGAGAAAGAACCTGAGAAAACATCCACCCCAGGTGTGGATGCTTCAATTCAGAGCCACCCGCAAAGAGAGCATGAGGTAGAAAGTGCATTGGACGTTGAGCCACTCGACATACCATCAACCCCAATGGACAACTTGAGGGATGAGAGAGGATTGGGCGAACCAGAAGGAGAAATTCCAAAATAGGAAATCGATGTTTCAATAGCCGATTACCAAGTAAGTACTGAACGTTCCCCTGAGTCCTTAGTTTTTGTTAGTACCTTGTCAGCATAAGAGAAACAATCAAGGTCAAGCCATTGGAACACATAGAAGAGTTTCAGGAACCCATCCCTGAACATATACACATAGTCGGGAGCCTGAAAAATACTCTAACTTGGGGAGAACAACAAATCCCCGAACCCATTGATGAGGTCGTTGATATATAATAAATCACCTACGAATGAAAGAGAAAAGCCATCATGAAGAGAACCACTAAGAAGAGGAGTCTTACAATGGACATTTTGATCCTCATCACCACATAGGGGAAATCTATCAGCACAGAGCATGCCAAAACGTTTGAGCTTATCGTCGTAGAAATGGCGATCATAGATGCCTCCCTGGATAGAGCAAGGAAATATGAAGAGGAGCTAGCCGTTGTGCTAAAGGATTTGGATCATCTGTGCCACTTGGAGAAATACTACCAAGACTCCACGCAAGCCACATTGTTTTTAAGAAGTGAGTTCCAAGACGCCTATGGAAAATTCATGAGTGAGCGGCACCTTTTCACTCTAGGGATATACGACTTCCAAGAAGACACCCTTATGGCACTAGCAACATAAAAATACATGGAAATATGGTATGAGAAGGCACACCAAGCAGTGGAAAGAATTGATTACATCAGCATGGTTCAAAAGGGTTGAGATGTCGAAGAACATGGCATTCAGGTGTTAAGCGACAACAACATAGATCATATAAGGAAGTCGACCGAATACTGGGTGAAGATGGCCCAAGAACCTCAGCAGGAGATTCAAGAGAAATGGTCCTATTGAGAAAGAAGTTGGACCAATATCAATCGGGACATGAGAGACATCGGTCTCCCAGAATTCGTCTCACCCGAGGAATTTGTAGACATGCATGACATAGTCAAACAACATGCAAAATAAGACTCGTCATGGACTGTAGAGATATCAAAGGTGGTGAACATGGCGCCAGGTCAAGTACAATAGTTCATGGAGCACCCGATCAAGGCTTGGGTAGTGTTACAATAGTTAAGTGTTAAAGTTGTCAAGTATTGGGCATGGGAAGTAGAAATAAAGGAGATCCTTTCAACCCCGATGGACCAACACATATTCTTGTATGCCAACACATGCGAGGAACTCTTCGTCAAGTGGTCATAGGATGAGAAGAATCAACCACTCAAGTGACACCATTTGATGACTCTTAGAAGACAGAGAGATGGAAGCGCCATGTGGCGATGTTTTGTTTACTTAGCTTGCACTTTTGATAGTTATTTTTAGTTAATAATTTGTTATAAATAAGAGGATTGACCTTTTAGAAAAGGTCGATGGTTGTGGTAAAGACCCTCATTTTTGGAATTGTAAAGAACTATTTCGGAACTACCTTAATTGAGAAGTCATGTTTAGGACCGGAGACAAACTTCTATTTTTTTCATCAATGGCGTGTGTAATTGGATCTAAGGAGGAATTACTTTCGACTTTATCTCATGAATGGATGATGTAATGAGTAAGAGTTTCTGAATCTATTGATAAGTTAGTTGATTCAATATTTTTATTAATTCTTGTCCCTAATGATGGAAAGAAAATCATTGTGTTAATGTGTGCTTAGTGATTAGAGATAAGGAAACTATTTTTCTTGCTGCCATCATTTTATTGCATGTATGTTTTCTTTCGATAGTTGTATCCCAGACAATAATATAAATACCAACAAGTTGATGTATTAGTACTAGGCTTGTTGTAGGTGTGAAAATATTTGTCTGCATGCTTGATCACGAGGTTTATCCCGAGCTCAGCCTTCTTCAGTAGTTAAGTTTTCCCCCTTTTTCTTTACCCAGTTGGTTTATACCAGCACCTATCCTTCATCAGAACCATCTAATAAGAGAAAATACAAAAAGAGAACGTTCAAACTAAAGGCGGAGTTTTCACAAGAAGATATCTTGTCAATCACTACATAAATCCCATCGATCAATTGGTCGGATCGCGAGATCTAGAGAACCATTCCACTATTAAACGTTGCAGAGTCTAATTGGGGCTTGGTGGGGAGTTTGGTTCCTGCTATTGAGTTAAAGGGATTTAGGACCCCTCAACAAGTTCGTAGCCTTCTGGAGGAAACCCTTGCATCCTACATGACATACAAATACCTTTATCGACCAGAGTACCAATGTTTAAGGACAACTAAAGTAAACAAACAACACTTGCTAAAAAATATAGAAAACCAACAAGAAAAACAATGTCTTCTCTCAATGAACGTACTAGTTGGTGATGAAATCCAACATCGTGTGATCAAATTAAGAAGGGGCTAGGATATAAGTAGGTGGACTAGTTACATTGGCATCCTTCTTAACATACTTACACCTTGGTGCAAGTTCCCTCATAGTTTTACCCATGGGTTACCATCCAAGGAGCCCGAGTGAGTTTGACCAACGTCTGTTCTAGGTACAAAAAATACTTCCCTTCACCATCACCATGTGTAAGGACCCTAAATATTATGGCCACTAAGGATACCAACTCGAAGTTAGACTCTGGGCGGGTATAGTTGACAGTCGAGTCTGAACATATGGGAAGGATATTAAGTCTGAAATTCTGCAAGAGAGCTAAGGAAAAATGGACCGATAAACTCTAGAGGACCCCGAAAGAATTTGGAATTCACGAAGCTCCAAGACCAAATGAAAATATTTGATCCTCAAGAAGAACCCCCAATATAAGAGCGTACTACTATGATTGGTTGAGCCTCAGAGGGATCATCTTTATTACTCCCCTACACGCGACCTTGTGTTTAACCCCTGTGTGAGAGGGGGATCCCAGCTATGCTTATATGAAGGTTGGATTTGCTCTCCCTATCACAATAGTATGTATTTGTATTGAACGCTTTGAAGAGTTATTCTCACAGCCTATTCCAAATCTCTAGTCCTAGTCTATTGTTGGTGTAAAGATCCAAAAAAATAAAAGTTTCTAGTTTGATTTTAATTAGCGTTCATTTTCATGGTTGTTCATTACACAAGGGTGAATGATAGTGAAACAGATGATGTTTGAGACTCGAATGCCCAAAAAGGTTAAAATAATTATATGCAAACTTTCTTTCAATGAACTTCTAGCTATGGGAAGGAGAAGAGATTATTTTCATTTGTCATTAACAAGCACTCAAGAATGAAAAATTTTATACTATTTTGTTCTCAACAAGACTTCAAACAATTGCCAAACTATAAATAGGACCCTATTAATATCCAAAACCAATGCATACAAGTATTTCTATGTTTGATTGTGAATGCAAACTATAATTTTCATCTAATGCTTCGTGATTTTTTCAATGATGAAAAAGTTTCACTATAGTGGTTTGAAAAAAGAAGAAGAAAAAGTACACAACAAAGACACTCTCAGCAGTAAACAAGAGACTAGAAGAAGAAGAACTACCAAACTATTCACTCAAAGGAAAAATACTAAGAAACAAAAACTCACACTTTATAGTCTTCATGAATTGATTAAGGGATCAAATATAAGGAAAAAAATACTATGATCAATGAACTTCCTTATGAAAACCTCCAATCAATCAGATAATCGAGAAGAGAAGCAAAAAGAAACCAATTTTGAGAGAGAACAGTTGATTTGGAAATAAGGAAATACAACACAAACTCAATAAGGACTAAAAGAATGAAAGGTAGCAAGTTTGAGTCAAATAGAGGACAAGATATAACATAATAAGATATGATTCAAAGAAAAAGATCCTAGGACTTCCCAGCTAGCAATAAAGTCTGCAATTTTTCAAAGAAAGAAAAATCGACACTCTGGTAGCCAAAGCACTAGAGCATTCTAGCACTCCCTGGTAGACTCTAGGTGAGTGTTGATTAGGTAACAACGCTCAGACTTAAACCATAGAGGGGTGCTAGTCCTAAGGAAAGTTTGAGAAAAACTTTAAAAGTTCAAAAAATCAGGGAAATTCATTAAAAATCTCTGTGAGACAACTTAGCAAAGACAAAAAGATGTAAGGACATATTAAATCATAAAATGGGATCTAAGGATAGGAAACGTTCATGAATGAACCAAGGAAAGAAAAAACTGAAAATTTGATCCCTAGTGGAGTCGTCAATTTCTATTACGGAAATATTCCCTTGTGCATAGGTGAATGTTCCCTTGGAGTACATACCCCTCTACCAAGAAAGAAAACTCATGAGTTTCATGAACTCATGCATCAATGGGAGATACATCATGAAGATGTATTAATGAATACGTTCATGTTTTCATTAGCAGGAGATGCTCGTCAGTGGTATCAATCCTTACCCCCTTCTAGCATCTCCTCCCTGGGATAATTTCATGCAGCTTTCAATAGGCACTGTCAAAAGTTTTATTCTTCTATGTTAATATGTCATAACTGTTGTGAGGAGTATAGAGATGGGGTTCAGGACATATTTCATTCTTTCGAAAGATGTGAGGTTGAGGGACATCCCCCGGAGGAGTTGATGGAGCTAATACAATCACTTTCTGCAAGTATATAGGAATTGAAGGCATATTTTGCTCCCCGCTCTTATGAATAAAATACAGAGGATATTCCATTCCTGGAAACAGATGTTCTTGGCATCCCTTCTTATGACGAAGAATTGATGTCCAATACTAACCAAGAACAAATGATTTTTGATGAATATCCCATCGAAGATGACAAAGAGAAGAGCTCTCCCATGGTTCCTGTTTATTATGATTGTGAATCTGATCCTTGGGAGAGCCATGAAGGAGAAGAGGAGGAGCCAAATGCGTAGTTTATCTCTTGTTCAGAATATGTAAATGAGTAGATATCACTTGGTACCAGCCAACCTGTGTATGACAGCTATGAATCTGATTATGAGTTGGATATGCAGGATTTCCAAGAGCATACAGCAAAGTCTTATCCTCTATTCACTAAAGAAAAAAATTATGAGGAAATCAGCCATCTTGGACCTGCAGAAGACACCGAGCAGCAGATTGAAGAGCAGAGCCTTCCCACGATTCATGTTTATGA
>ML854489.1:0-15980 GCA_009831015.1 Picea engelmannii | reverse complement strand
CTCCAATGACATGACCTTTTAAAAGCAATGATGATAATAAATGCAATATGAAGTTTGAAGGCGCTACAAACTCTCCTAGTGAGTTTCCATCGTACAATTCATATTAGATATGAATTTTTAATGAGATGAGTGACAAGAATATGGGGTCAGCTTACAACATGGAGAAAGTGAAATGTTAGGGTAATAATGACCAAATTTGAAAGATATGACTCAATGAATTTTCAAACCAAAACCAAACTAATCATGATTTATCCATGCCAAAAAATGAAAAATTGTTATGGGAAAAGGGACCTAAAACCTATAACCTAATGTAAAACTATGACTCCAAATCAAACTAAATATTTTTATTGACCCATAACAATCTATGTGATAACAATACCGAAGCATGATATGTTTTTCTTTTCGACATGCTTATTTATATCAACATAGTCAATGGTGCACCATTGTTATATAAAAACATCAAATATAATGTGACATTGTATTAGACATGATGGAATTAGTTAAAATAGGAGAAAACACTTCAAATAATAAATCACAATTTGTAGAGAAGATATGCACACAAATGTATGAATAAAAGTAAAAGAAAATAAAAGCATTTTCATTTTTTAATTTTACCACTAAAACTATTTTGACTTCCAATAATAGGGGAGATATTTATATTTAGATTCTTTTTTCAAAAAAAAATCGTCATTTTTATTTTCCCATGTTTGATTTCAAATGATTTCAAATATTTTCTTGATAATCATAAAATACAAAAAATCTATTTAAGAAAAATTGAAATATAGGGAACATCTACTCAATTCTTCCAATCCCTATAACTAATATATATTATGCCAATGTTTTTAATTTTTTTTTGTTATTATAACTAATATATATTATGCCAATGTTTTTAATTTTTTTTTGTTATTGGACAAATAGGAGGTTTTTTTTACAACTTATTTAATCTTTTTTTTTCTTTAATATATAATTTTTTGATTCTCTTGCATGTGGTGTATAAAATCCTCTTAGTCTTGAGTGTTAGGTTTTTTTATATTTTCCTATTTCAATAAACATTTATATAGTGGTAAATGTTGTACATATTGGAATTGCTACATTAAATGTTTTCATACTTGGTAGTGTGTCTCCCACTTGTTTCACAAACCAATGTATCAAAATTGGTCTAGTTCACTTCAATCCCCAACTTTTATTTTTAAATGTTCAATTTATTTAGTGCACCTACATAAAAAGAGTGAGTTGCCTATTTAATCTGCTCTCTAGACAAACACATTGATGCACCATTCAAAGCAAGACAAAGGATAATATTTAGTTGTGTGTATGTGTGTGTTCACATTGTTATTGTACATATTTAAATATTACTTTAGCACTGATATTATTTTTAGTTAAACCATTTACATTTATTTTATTGTGAGAAGATGTAATAAAAGAAAATGAAATGAATTACCCATAGAGAACTTGCCAAACATGGAACCTCAAAAATTGTCAAAAAAAAAAAAAAAAAATGCAAGTTAGTATAACCTTAAATAGATAAGTAATGTAGGTTGAAATTAATGTGATTTATATAAATGATGTGGAGTGGTTAGAAATGTTACAAATGATGATGTGATTTTAAGAAAATGTTACAAATAAAGGAAGGTGGATCATCCTTATCAGCATGGGGTGGTTTCATCAACATTTCTAGTGTTGTTGTATAGTTGCATCACTTTATCTATGAAACTTAGTTAACTCTAGTTTTGCTTGACATTAGTGATAACAGGGTTTTGGTGGTTGTTTTAGTGCGAGATTGATGTGTCTCCAAAACAATTATTTATTCCTATGGATGTAGCATATGATATTTGGTGTTTTGGACTTTGGAAAAAAAGAATGCTTTGGGGCATATGACCAACTATTGAACCAATTTTTTTCCCATTAAAATACGATAAAAGCATGTTTAGTGACCATAATAAATAATCATTTTTTTAAATATATGTTCCTTGAAAAAGAATCTATTTATAATTTTATAATTGTGATAAATGTTTCATTGATATTAAAAAAAAATGATTTCAAATAGTGTTTCTCATATTACTATAAAATTGGAAAGAATTATACAAGACATAGACAATACCAATACTATGCTTTAATATTCAATACAAGTTTAATCTAAAACATAAAATTGGAATTATACAAGACATAGACAATACCAATACTATGCTTTAATATTCAATACAAGTTTAATCTAAAACAAAAACTATGATGCAAAGTCCTTCATGTGAAAAGTTTATTTGATCTTTATGTGTCCTTGATAATGCTTGGAGTATCTACTCTAAGCTTCTCTTTCAGCTACCATTCACATCAATCTTAAAAAGACAAGAAAGTAACCACACACTATCTCAAACACTCACACCAATCTTAAAAAAATAAGCAACCATCTCAACACACTATCTCAGAAACCAATGGCAGAGAAACTATTGTCTACATACTAAGTAAATTCACACTTTACAAACATTTTCAATGTAACTTGTATTTCCTTGAACCTAGCACAAAACTATCAAGACTCAAAATACATACTAACAGCAAATATAACATCTTAAAAACATCTTCACTGCAAGCATAAAACGTTCAAGATTCAAAATACAGACTAACGGGAAATATAACATCTTAAAAACATCTTTACTGCGAACAAAAATTAGATATCTGGATATAAGATTCTAACTGGCTCAAATGGGCACAATTTTTTTTTTGAATTGCTAGATTTGGTGACTCACAAAATATGTACAAAAGAATTCACAATTTTACAATAAAAAAAGAATTCACAATTTTACAATAAAAGTACAAATGGAGATTTTTTACATACAATAAACTTGATGTTTGTGCCTTAATGGCCTAATTATGTACATCTTTATTTATTACAATTATGTACATCTTTATTTATTACAGTTTCCCAGCCAACCGGAGCCAGTCATCATCTTGGCACCATCGTAATATGATCTTGGTCCTATTCCAAGAGCCAGTCACCATCTTGGCACCGGAGCCAGTAATCACCACCACCTCTGACAAAAGCACTATTCCAAGAAACTTGCTCCTCTTCAAGCAGAATACCATTTTTACAGCCATCCATTTTCCCTATTTTTGGATTTCTAAATTCAGTTGAAACAAAATCATTGGAATCCAAAGCACCATAAGCCAATTTGTTTTTCAATGTGCACGGAGAAATGTCTGATGACATGCTTTCCAACGAACGCGAAAGACGAAACTCCTGAAAATTCCTTCGAAAATGCAGAAAAACTATCCCCGAAATCTGACAAAACCCTAAAGCCTGATATACCGCCAACAACTCTAAAAATTGATAATGCCTTAAAATCCCTTGGACTTTCAATTCGACACCGGATAGAAACAAAAAAATGTTTTTTGTTAGGAAAATTAACCCAAAAACCACCCAACGGAATCCTTTCCGCCACTCTCTGAACCTGCGTCGGAATCCTTGAAGCTCCTCGACCGCAAATAAAACCCTACAAATTATGGAATTTAAATCTGATATAACGGGCAAAAGACGGACGGTTCTTTGGGGGACGGGGAGTTGGAATTTAAATCTGGAAAAAGACGTTTTTTGGGGGGGGACCGCGGGTTGTCCGAGATGGCGAAGCTCGTGCTACTCACAATGAACTCCAAGGAGAAATGTTGGAATTCGGGTAAGGTTTTTTTTGGTAAGTTGAGAATTTAATTTTAATTTTAATAGACATTTAAGGTTAGATATTAATAATGATATTAATAATCGAGTCAAACAATAAATAAATTAGTGTATGAGATTTTCTTGTTTGTGGGGACCCTCTTTGAATCTATATTCAATGTTCAAAATTATCAATAAAAATAATTTAATTTTAGGGTTTACTAATTTTTTGGTTTTTAGTTTTTTGGGTAGGTTGAGTCTAGGTATACATACCCTACCCCCTCTAGATTTTAACTTGTGACCTCTTAAAAGGAAACACATGTTTTTAACCATTAGACCCACGTATAGTCTCCATAGTTATTCACTAGACTAAATAATTTCATTTGTAAGTAACTTATTATATAACCACATTGTGGAGGCCATAGGGATACCTAGTACTTTATTAGGAATATGGATATTATCAATTAGTTATGTAGTCAAAATTATTTCATTTGTGTGTAAGTCATCCATGGAAATGTAATATGAAAGAGGGGGTTAGATGGAGCAAGAATCAAGCGGATGAGGACAAAGTTTGAAAATCATTTAAGAAAGTAGCTTAGCATGAGAATCTTGATTTCAAAATCCTTGAGTGAATATGAATTCAATTTATAAAAAGATTTGTTAAGAATGTGATTTATGTTTTGTTATAGTATCCAACTAGACTTTAATTCAGTTGTTAAAAAGGAGTACTATCTTAGTTTTCACTAGATTTCAAATTTCATAAAAGCTTATGTTATCTTAGTTTTCACTAGATTTCAAATTTCATAAAAGCTTATGTTATCTTAGTTTTCACTAGATTTCAAATTTCATAAAAGCTTATGTAAGGGTGACTTTAAAGGTTGTAGAAAATCGTTGTTATCAAGTAAGTTGAATGGTCTATTGCCCTTAAGATAAAAAGAAAAARCAAAATGTGTTCCACCTTTGGGTGATGAACATATGTCTCAAGATTAAGGATCTTAGTTGATTCCTCTAGGAACTTTTTCAATGAGAAGTACTACAACTAAACTAGTGAYTAAGGGTTGGTCACAATAGGTTGGTAAATTGTTGTTAATAATGACCTAACCAAASAAATGGTTTAAACATGGTTGGGTTATTAGGGAGCATCAATGGTTTTGATATAGGTAAAGGCATTGATATATTGACATTSAAAATTGAAACCTAAATATAAAGCGTGCCAATATAAGGTCTCTACATTATCAACCTCATGCAACATGGATGAATGTGTAGTACATGCTTTCTCAAGGGAAAACAATACATGATTATCAATAAATAACACTTCTAAAATGAATGGTAAAAAGCATAGTTATCTTTGAAGAAGTCTTTGAATGTTTTTGGACATGGGAATATTTTTAGAGGCTAACATATTTGTTGATCCATTCTTAGACTTGGGGTTTTATGCTCATAAGTTGAAAATGAAAATTGCTTACATAATCTCAACAAAACTTGCAAGTCAAATATTGTGAAATCCAGTAAGCAATCAAAAGAGTGGATGAGCTAAAAATATTGTGAGTATTTTATTGAGCATAATGTACTATGACAATGGACTATCTATTGGATAGAAAAAACTTATATTTGATAGACACAACAACAAAAAAATGCCTTAGAAAACTAAATTTACTGTTAATGTGCAATGGCCTCTCGATTGAATCAGGGTTGTTGTGGAACACTCCTCTTCCCTCCTGATAGTAGAATGAATTTGGTGTAATCAAATTAAAGATTCTAAACTTAAGCAGTGCACCACTCCAGGTCAATAGGTCCTTAGACTAAAAGAAATCTTGTGAAGGGAACAAGTTTACTCCTCCACTCTATATCAAGGTGCATAAAATGAAGGGAGCAAACTTGAATTAAAAGAAATCTTGAACACGTTAACTCCTCCACTCTATATTTCTATTGCCACACATATCCCTCCAAGAGGTCAATTTGTTGAGTTGGATATGAGTGCGCTAGGCCTCCAAAGGCCAAGTGTCTTCAATCACCACCAAACCCTAGCCCTAGGGTGTCGTCAAGCCCTCAAAGGTGATGTTTTGGCCTCCAAAGGCAAGTTGTTTGGATTGTAGGGGATAAGTGAGATCCTCCAAGGTGTCTCATAGGTCTCCAAAGACATGTCATCATCATCCTATGTGTGGACCTTGATATCCAACTTGTGGACTTCAATCCCCAAGGAAGCCCAATCTAGGCTTGTTCTTCCAAATATGTCCACCAAACAAGGTCCTGCAAAGACTATGAATATTCCCTCCAAGGATCTCAATTAAAATGCATCATGATGAGTAAACCAAATCAATAAATGAGTGATGCAGGAGCATCATAAGCAGTCAACCAAGCAAGCATAAAGGCGGAGGACAACTAGAAAAGCACCTCCACACATTTTGAAGTGTTTTGGAGATTAATGAATGGGCATTAATGTAATAGCTAAGGGAAGCGTACTTACATTTATATCTAGATGTTGTAAACAGATCTTGAGCGATCTCCCTCTCATCTATCAAATGTAATAGACATTTAAGTTTATTTAATGAAAGTAGGTAGACTTGATTTAATAGATTAGACAGTTTAGAAGCGTAGGAGGGAAAACGGATATAGACACCCTCGCCCTTGTATCATTGTAACATGAACATTATGATCATTTAGATTTCATAAGCTGGAGAGATGTAGCAGAGAATTGTAGAGAAGAACCCATGTATAGGATAACTTGAGTTAATATATGAAACTTTGACTCCATTGTCATGGTGTTATGATACTTATTGTTTACATTGTTAAATGGTATGTTTACAGTTGTTTTATTTTCTCTATTAGGCATTTATTTCAGTGTTATGTCGAGTGTATTATTGCATGTTGAGTGTATGAAGTCTGAGAGAGGAGAAGAATGAGTTTCAATTGTTTCTCTTCCTATGAATTCCTACAAAGAGTGCAGTGAACGTCCGCAAGGTGTGCGTTGACGAGGAAGATATTGTTGCTCTCATAACCAGTAGAAGTGTAGGTGAAGCACAAAGTCGTGCAAGGTGTACACAGGCTGGTTGAATCCTTAGAACTTATCAACTAAGGTGAAGGTTGAAGGACTAATGTTGCAAAGAGTGCACAGTGTCGAAGACTCAAATAATCAGGGGTTATTTGAAAGTTGCCACAAGGAGTGCGAGCATGATTGCTTTTGGGGGCTTGAAGTTGCAAGTGAGAGATCAGGAGGGATAACACCTTTGAAGTGTTTAAAGGGAGGTGGAGATCGAAATCATCTTGTAGAAGTCAAGTTCAGGTGGAAGGACACTAAGTCATTTTGGCCAGAGATCCTTGAAGAAGAGTGAATGAAGGGTGAAACTTGTTCATAGAAGAAGTGTCAAAATCTCATGGATCATTGGATGAGAAGCAACATGAGCGTTGATTCCCCTTTGGAGTGGAATTTCGGCATTTCAGGGTTTGTCATTTCGAGAATCCCAATGACAAGGAGCTGGGGCACTTTGCATTGAAAACTTTGAAGTCACGAAATGAAACGTGCCTTTGGAGTGGAATTTCAGCATTTCGGAAATTTCGATGACAAGCAGTCGGGTACTTTGCATAGAAAACCCCGAAATCGCAAAACACGACGTGTATTTGGAGTGGAATTTTGGCATTTCGGAATTCCAGAGTCTGGGAAGTAGAGGAGGATGTGATTTTGGAATCGAGAGTTTCAAACTCTCGGTTCATGAAATCCCAAAGAACGAAAGGGAAAATCCCTGAAAGGTTGAGGGACATGAGTCGTTGGGCCCCAATCGGATTTCAGGGTTCAAGAACTCAAGAGGTAGAGTTGCATGGTCAACACAACTCCTGAAATCGTGAAGAGAGAAATGACAAAAGGCAGGTCCCAAGTATCAGTTAGAGGATACGTGCGACATAAGTCAAAGCAGTGGTCAAGGTTTGGTGAAAATCGCAAAAGGCCGTCGATCTCGCCAAAGGAGAAATTTTGGAATTCGGGGAATCATAAGGGAAGAGGAATGATTTTTGGTTGTTCTTTCAAGTCCCAAAAAAAAAGCTGAAATTAGTGGGCAACAGGTGACATGTGCTCATCGCGTTGGAGTGGTCAACCTTCGTTGACAATTCACATTTCGACATTTGCCAAGAGTTGTGGAAATACATCGAGAATCTCCAACTCCCAAAACTCGAATTCTTTTGTGGCTTAAACAAAGGGTTTGATTAACCCTTGGCGTGGTTTTAGTGAAGAGAGAAATGCCAAAAGGCGGGTCCCAAGTATCAGTCAGAGGATACATGCGACATAAGTCAAAGGAGTGGTCAAGGTTTGGTGAAAATCCCGAAAGGCCGTCGATCTCGCCAAAGGAGAAATTTTGGAATTCGGGAAATCATAAGGGAAGAGGAATGATTGTTGGTTGTTCATTCAAGTCCCAAAAAAAAGCCAAAATTAGTGGGCAACGGGTGGCATGTGCTCGTCCCATTGGAGTGGTCAACCTTCGTTGACAATTCACATTTCGACATTTGCCAAGAGATGTGGAAATACATCGGGAATCTCCAACTCCCAAAACCCAAATTATTTTGTGGCTTAAACAAAGGGTTTGATTAACCCTTGGCATGGTTTTAGTGAAGATCCTGCGTGGATCTCGGCCCGAGGGCTAGGGGGTCTGGACTAGTTGTGGTATCAGAGCCTTATTTTTTCTGTATATTTCAGGCAGAGGGAGCTAGAGGAAAGGGAGTAGTCTGATACGCACCAGTTGTGGTATCAAAGCACAGAAAAAATTCTTTGCTTGTTGTAGCAAAGAGAAAAGAGGAAAACTTTTCACCCATGCTGCCAAGAAGAAGAGATAGGCAAATGCCTGATCCAACAATGGAAAGAGAAATGCATGAGTTACGTGCCAGACTTAATTCTATGGAGACAACACATAGGCACATAGTCAATGCTGGGGATATCAATGAGGCTTAAAGTGAAAATGAAGCTGGAGATGAATAAGTTGCAGTCGAAGATGCTGCAGAAGAACTCCTTTTTAGAGTTGTTGCAATGATAGGTGCCAGAGAAAAAATGGACATTCCCATGTATGAGGGAAACTTAGATGTTGAAGAACTTCTAGACTGGATTAGATATCTAGACAAATACTTTGAATATGAGGATGTTGAGGAAGATAAGAAAGTCAAATATGTCGTTACTATACTTAAAGGGCATGCAACGCTGTGGTGGGATGAACTGCAGGCTGACAGACGTTGTAAGGGCAAGCAGAAAATCAAGAGCTGGGATAGAATGGTTGCAAAAATGAAAGCCAAATTCGTACCCAGGGACTATCAAATCATTCTGTTTTGGAGGATACAAAATTTCAGATAGAAGTTGATGTTTTGTGAAGGAATACACTAAATAATTCTACAGGATAAACATCAGAGCAGGTCATCGGGAAAGAGATGATGAAAAAGTTGCTAGGTACATGAATGGTCTGCGATATGACATTCAATATGAGATGGGCATGATGACCATTCGAAATGTGGAAGATTCTTATCAGATAGCTCTAAAAGCTGAAGAGAAGATGAGCCAGAAGCAAGGTCAAAGAGGCTGAGGTAGAAGTCAAGCCAGAGGAAAAAAAATTGCCCAAGACAAAACTAAAAAACCTAAAGAAGAGGGGAAGAAACCTCAACCTGAGAGAGGATGAAGCTCACAGGGAAGGAAGTATGTTGATAAAAATACTTTTCCTCAAGGAAAAGGAAGAGGAAGAGGCAGAGGAGGTGAAGTGAAATGCTTTGTCTGTGGAAAAATTGGACATAAATCTTATGAGTGTCCAGATAGGAAGAAAGATGGTGGTGAAACTCACATTGTCGAAGCTCAAGGATGGAATGTTGAGGAAGAGGAAGATGAGGGTGGAAGATCCTTAATGATGAGGAAAGTTCTCTTGAAACCAAAGAAGGAACTAGAGAACTCATCCCAAAGAAACAGTATGTTTCGGACTGCTTGCAAAACTAAGGACAGGGTATGCAATGTCATAGTGGACAGCGGTAGCACAGAAAATCTCGTATCTACAGAGATGGTAGAAAAGTTGGAGATAGAGACTATTTTACATCCAAGCCCATACAGAGTTTTGTGGCTACAGAAAGGACATCAGGTAAATGTCACTAAATAGTGTTTAGTTGAATTTAAAATAGGAGGATATAAAGATGAAATATTATGTGATGTCATTCCCATGGATGTTTGTCATCTATTGCTAGGTAGACCATGGAAATATGACAAAAACATAGTTCATGATGGGAGAAAGAACACGTACACCCTAGAGAAAAATGGTAGGACTCACATGTTGCTGTCGATTAAGGATAAAGAGGTGAAAACATAAATGAGAAACATTGTACTTCTCATGAGTGGGAAGGAACTTCTTGATAAGGTTAAGAAGAAGGAAGACACACAATTTATTTTGGTCAGGAAACCCAAAATTGTTTTGACCAGTACGAGAATAGATGATTTACTGGAAGAAATCCAGGAGTTGTTGGGAGAGTTTGTTGATATAGTAGTGGACAAACTACCTTGTTTGTTTCCACCTATCAGGAGTATAACTCATCATATCAATCTTATACCTAGAGCCAGTTTGCCGAACAAAGCAGCATATTGGTTGACACCATAGGAAAATGAAGAAGTTAAGAGACAGGTCCAACACTTAATGGACAAAGGATTGATTTGAGAAAGATTGAGTCCATGCGTTGTTCCTATAGTGCTCATCCCAAAGAAAGACAGAGGCTAGAGAATGTGTACAGACTCAAGGGCAATCAATTAGATTACCATCAGATACAGATTTCCATTGCCAATGATGGATGACTTGATGGATTGCTTGAGTGGAGCAAAGTTTTTTTCAAAGATTGATTTGAAAAGCGGGTATCATCAAATTTGAATGAGAGAAGGTGATGAATGGAAGACAACATTCAAGACAATTGAGGGGTTGTATGAATGGCTTGCCATGCCATTTGGATTAACGAATGTGCCCAATACTTTTATGAGGTTGATGAACAAAGTCCTGAAGGATTTGATAGGGAAATTCATCATTGTATATCTTGACGATATATTAATTTTCAGAAAGACAGAAGCAGAACACTTAAAGCATCTAGTTGCATTAATGAGGAGATTACAGTACGAAAAAGTGTTGATTAATATGAAAAAATCATCATTTATGAGGACAAAACTCATTTATTTGGGTTTTGTTATCTCTACAAATGAACTTAAAATGGATCTGGAAAAGATAAAGGTGATTAAGAATTGGCCATTGCCAAAGAGTGTATTTGAAGTTATAAGCTTCCATGGTTTGACTAGCTTCTACAGAAAATCCATCCGAAACTTCAGTGGAATTAGCACACTGATGATGGATACGGTGAAGAAAAGACATAAATATTTTCACTGGATGGAGGAAGTAGAGAAGAGCTTCAACCTGTTGAAGAAGAAGATCACTGAGCAACCAGTTTTGGTTTTGCCAGATTTTAGCAAGACATTCTAGGTCAGGTGTAATGCGAGTGGATCTGCAATTAGAGCGGTCTTGAGCCAAGACGACAGACCGATCACATATTTCAGTGAAAAACTGAATGAAGAGAAGATTAAGTACTCCACATATGACAAAGAATTCTATGCAGTCATACAAGCACTGAAGAAATGGAGACACTATTTGGTTCCCAAGGAGTTTGTTTTGTACAACGATAATCACGCTTTACAATTCATGACTCGAAAGGAAAAGTTGAACTAAAAACATGCTAAATGGGTTGAGTTCATGCATAATTTTACTTTTGTGATTAATCATATTTCTAGAACTGCTAACAAAGTTGTTGATGCTTTCAGAAGGAATTGTTTGCTTATGTAGGAATTCAGAGTCAATACTTTGGGTTTTAATAACCTTAAGGAAATGTACAGGGATGACCCAAATTTTAAAGAGGCATATGAGTCATATGAGAGTCCAACTCTCAGGGATAGAAGCCAATGGATTGAATACATGATCCATGATGGATTATTGTTTAGGGGAAATCAACTATGTATTCCAAAATGCTCCATGAGGGAGAATTTGTTGAAGGAAAAACACAATGGAGGATTGGATGGACATTTCGGTCATGACAATATGTTCTCCAAGTTGAATGGCTCATATTTTTGGCTAGGGATGAGGACAGATGTCAATAAATTCATGGATAGATGCAGAATCTATCATCACACGAAAGGAAAAAGGTAGAATAGAGGGTTATACCAACCATTACCCATACCTGAAAAGCCATGGGATGCAGTGAGCATGGATTTTGTATTGGGACTACCAAGGACATAAAGAGGATATGATTCAATCTTTGTGGTAGTCGACAGATTTTCCAAAATGGCACATTTCATACCATGTCGAAAAACCAATGATGCAACTCATATTGCCAACTTGTTTTTCAAGGAAGTCATCAAACTTCATGGTTTGCCAAAGAGTATCGTGTCTGATCGAGATACCAAGTTCGTAGGGTATTTCGGGAGGACCTTATGGAAGAATTTGGGGAAAAGTTTTTCTTTTAGCTCAGCATATCATCCTAAGACGGATGGATAGACAGAAGTCATGAATAGGATCTTGGGAGATTTGTTAAGAAGCTTAGTGATTGAACACCATAGTCAATGGGATCACCTTCTACCATAGGCAAAATTCGCTTACAATGATTCACTTAATAGAAGCACAGGGCATATTCCATTCCATATTGTATATGGAATGCAACCAAGGGGAGTTTTTGAATTGAAAGATTCAGAAAAAAAATGAATTCAGGAGTGCTAGTGTATAGGACTTTGCAGAAGGAATGAATTATCTTCACAACTGAGTTAAGGAGCGATTGCAGAGTTAAAGTCAGGAGTACAAGCAAAGAGCAGATCAATACAGGCGAGAAATTCAATTTGAAGTTGGTGATCTGATTCTTGTGCATCTGAGGAAGGAGAGGTTCCCAAGGGGAACGTATAATAAGATAAAAATGAAAAAGATTGGACCGTGCAAGGTCATAAGAAAATTTGGGGAAAATGCATATGAGATTGAATTACCCAATGGGTTCAGAATCTCACCGATATTCAATGTTGAGTATTTGTACCCTTATAGACATGAAGAAGCAGGAGAAGAGGAGGAACAAAAAGAGGTTCAATGCACAAAACAAATGCCTGTAGCTGAAAAGCCACGGATGGAAGGCATAATTGACAGAAGTGTTAGAAAAAAGACCAGGAGAAAAGACTATTTTGAATACTTTGTCAAATGGAAGGGACATCCAGTTGAAGATGCCAGTTGGGAGGATGAAGAAACAATTCATATGCATGGACAGACCGTGCAAGATCTCATGAATAGGAGTTCATGAACAATTTCAAGGAAGGGAGTAAGTATGATGCAGGAGCATCGTAAGCAACCAGCCAAGTAAGCATAAAGGCAAAGGATAGCTGGAAAAGCACCAGCACACATTTTGAAGTGTTTTGGAGATTAATGAATGGGCATTAATGTAATATATAAGGGAACTGTACTTACATTTATATCTAGATGTTGTAAACAGATCTTGGAGATTTTTCTCTCATCTATCAAATGTAATAGGCATTTAATTCTGTTTAATGAAAGTAGGTAGATTTGATTTAATAGATTAGACAATTTAGAAGCGTAGGAGGGAAAACAGATATAGACACCCTCACCCTTGTATCATTGTAACAGGAACATAATGATCATTTAGATTTCATAAGATGGAGAGTTGTAGCAGAGAGCTATAGAGAAGAACCCATGTACAAAAGCACTTGAGTTAATATATGAAACTTTGACTCAATTTTCATGGTGTTATGATACTTACTGTTCACATTGTTAAATGGTATATTTACAGTTGTTTTATTTTTCTGTTAGGGATTTGTTTCAATGCTATGTCGGGTGTATGATTTCATGTTGAGTGTATGAAGTCTAAGAGAGGATAAGAATGAGTTTCAATTGTTTCTCTTCCTGAGATTTCCTGCAAATAGTGCAGTGAACGTCCACAAGGTGTGCATTGACGAGGAACTGAGTTTTATCTCAAAAATCTCAGGAGAGATATCGTTGTTCTCATAACTAGAAGAAGTGCAGGTGAGGCACAGTGTCATGCAAGGTGTGCATAGGCTGGTTGAAGCCTTAGAACTTATCAACTAAGGTGAAGGTTGAAGTAGTACTATTACAAAGAGTGCACAGGGTCGAAGACTCAAATAACCAGGGGTTATTTGAATGTTGTCGCAAGGAGTGCAAGAAAGATTCCTTTTGGGGGCTTAAAGTTGCAAGTGAGAGCTCAAGAGGGATAGCACCTTTGAAGTGTTCAAAGGGAGGTGGAGATTGAAGTCATCTTGCAGAAGTCAAGTTCAGGTGGAAGGACACCAAGTCATTTTGGCCAGAGATTCTTGAAGAAGAGTGGACGAACAACGAAACTTCTTCGTAGAAGAAGTGACAAAATCCCATGGATCGTTGGATGAGAAGCAGCAGGAGCATTCATTCCCCTTTGGAGTGGAATTTTGGCATTTTAGGGTTCGACATTTCAAAAATTCTGATGACAAGGAGTCGGGGAACTTTGCATTGAAAACTCCGAAGTCGCAAAATGCGACATGCCTTTGGAGTGGAATTTTGACATTTTGGGATTCGACATTTCAAAATTTTCAATGACAAGGAGCCGGGGCACCTTGCATTGAAAACCCTGAAATCACAAAACGCGACATTTGTTTGGAGTGGAATTCCGCCATTTTGGCATTCCGAAGTCTGGGAAGTAAAGGAGGCTATGATTTTGGAATTGAGAGTTTCAAACTCCTGGTTCACGAAATCCCAAAGAACGAAAGGGAAAATCCTTGAAAGGTTGAGGGATAAGAGACGTTGGGCCCCAATCGGGTTTCAGGGTTCCAGAACTCAAGTGGTAGAGTTGCATGGTCACTCCCGGAATTGCGAAGAGAGAAACACTGAAAGGCGGGTCCCAAGTATCAGTCAGAGGATACGTGCGACGAAAGTTAAAGGAGTGCTCAAGGTTCGGTGAAAGTCCTGAAAGGCCATCTATCTCGCCAAAGGAGAAGTTTTAGAATTCAGGGAATCATAAGGGAACATGAATGATTGTTTGTTGTTCACTCAAGTCCCAAAAAAAAAAGCTGAAATTAGTGGGCAATAGGTGGCATGAGCGCATCGCATTGGAGCGGTCAACCTTTGTTGAAAATTCACATTTCATCATTTGCCAAGAGCTGTGGAAATACATCAGGACTCTCTAACTCTTGAAACCCGAAGTCCTTTGTGGCTTAAACAAAGGTTTTTATTAACCCTTGGCATGGTTTTAGTGAAGATCCTGCACAGATCTCGGCCTGAGGATTGGGGGGTTGACACCAATGAGCCTCCATTTCTTCTCCATTTGTATTGTGTACTAGGTACCCATAGAAGGATTTGATGCTTGTTGAAACTAAAATTCCCTACAATGTGGAACATTTACATGTTCCCCTTTACACAAACCACATCTTATTTCCTTCAACCACTTGTAATGACTCTTGAAAATTTGGGGAATGAGAGCATGGGGAGTTTCAGTGCTTAATTTCCTCATTTATCTTGATGGACCCAAAATTATATGGAATAAATATAATGTCATGAGTCAAGTATATATGTGGATTTTGTACTAGGGCTCATAGATAACCAAATCCTCCTAACATAATGGACCTAAAAATAATATAAAATCTAATGAAGAACTAAGTGATAGGTATGTGGGATGATTAAGGAATTTGGGGGAAAAATAAAGGGGGAAATCCTCTAATATATATGAACCTAAGAAATATACAAAATACAATTTATCTTAAGGTGCTGGGCTTGTGGGAAGATTTTTGAAGTTAGGATATTACAAAGGGTGAAATCCATTATGGGTTTGTAGGGCTAAAAATATTTATTTGGTATGATTGGCACTTAGGATTAGGCATATGCAAAGATATTGTTGGATCATCCTTTTAGGATCCAAGTTGTGACCCTTTTGAGCTTCAAAATATTTTTTTTGGTTTGTCTAGCCAACAAGTCAATAAGAAACTCATGACATGAAAGGGAGAAATAAGATATGAATTTTAATAAGTTATTTTTCCCTTCAATGGTATGTATGTAGCTGGCATGCTAGGCTTCATGAATGACAATAGGCCTTAGTAATATAAAAGGGACTTAGAGTTGTAACTCATATGCATCCTAAATCCTACCGACCAATAGCTACAAAGCTCAGACAAGTAGCTAGCTCGTACATGACCAAATGACATTTAACCAATAGGCACAAACCTCAGACAATTAGCTAGCTTATACACTTTCTAGGATTATTGACGATGATAGGTTAGGTCATCATATTCAATATCATCCTCTTGGATGCTAGATGGGTTTGAAAGGAG
>ML854488.1:0-18351 GCA_009831015.1 Picea engelmannii | reverse complement strand
TGGATAACCAACTTCCCAACTATTTAACCAAGTCCATTTTGAGGCCAAGGGGACAGCTTTTGGATGGTTTTTGAGAGCAAAGATGCTTAGGAAAAGCCAAGTCAAAGCCAGTTTGAGACAGGGAAGTTGTTGAGGAGGAGATGTTGTTGGACGATTTCTGAGAGCTCGGGACATCTGTTTCAGGTGCCGTTTTTTGTGAAAGATTCTAGAGATCTGGGCAAACATGACCATATCAGTCTGGAAGCCATTCAGCATTGTAAAGATGTACTATTAAGATTTCGAACAGAAATAAAGAAGCCTCCCTCACAGAGAAAAGGCCCGGAGACGTAGGCAAAGTTGTGCCGAACTCCGTTATCAACCTGTGTATTATGGTTTGTTGTTTTTCATTGCATTTCAGATCTGTAAATATGTCTATGGCTGTATAATTCATTTTATTTTCTCATTCTTTCATTAAGTTTCCCAATGGTCAATTAATGCATGCAAATAAAAACTCAACCATAAGTCATTCGAAAAATCCTGACGGATCATCAGACTAGCACATCACCACATAGATACTTCATATATTTTGTTCTGCCAATTCTCCAGTTCTCCGTGTGAGTCTAATGAACATGCATTGGCACTTGACCAGCTTAAGTTCCCATCTGTTGTAGTATTAATGTAATCCTGTTGTCTAGCTATCAATTTGTATATGTTTTCTAGTTCATATGTGCGGTCTTCTTCTTTGATGGGCTTGGTATGCCTGTGACCTTCATCGGGATCCAAAGGTGCAATGACCCTAAGGCCATATTCTTCAAACTTGATTCTTATTTTCTTTAAATCAACCATAGTGGAATTATTGAAAGCCCAATAAATTCCTAATAGCGTAGGGTAAGGACAACTATTGATCAGGGGATCAAATTTTGCTCAAAAATTCAAAGTGCTTGGAATTGCTTCAAACCAGATGAGAGCGTAGGTATCGTCGTTGTGAACCCAACACAACTCGTTTCGTCCCAAACGGACGTCGGGAGTGAGAGATATTGCAATATGTTTGTCAAGTCAAACATGCAAAAAAAATGATGCTGATTGTACAGTCCGTACAAGCTGACATGGCAGGACCGTACGATCGTACAAAAGTGACATGGAAAGTTTTTGTTGGTTGACAGTTGTCGAATCAGATGGTGACACGTGGCATTTCATTGTCTAATGGTAAGGTTCCACGTGGCCCAATCATGGGCTGCCACATGGCACCCCTTTATTGGTTTATGGTTGTTATGTAAAACTAATGGAGTCCGTGGGGTTCGACCCCCTGACCTCCCCACAGGCGTAAAGCTTTAACAAAGACCACCGACCAATATGCCCACACTATGTGACTTAACATATAACTATTTTCAATGTTTATAAAGTCATATAATTGTATATATGGGCGGGGGTCGGGTTGGGGCTTAGCCCCGGCCCATGGTCACATAGTTGTTTCAGATGGCCACTATATATATGTGTGTGTGGTTGCTAAGCAACGTGAAGGGTTTTAAATGTGGTTTGAATGGTTAAACACTTTGGCATATGGTTCTATGTTGACTTTTCATATGACCCTAGTTTAAGTGCGCGGGAGTTGGAACGGTTCGACCGTTTAGCCCTTTTGCCAAATGCACGCTGTCACATGACTTCCACACGCCCAGGTGCTAGGCGGTTAGGGGCTGGCATGCCCTTAACCATCCTATGGTTTGCAACGTTGGTGCAGTTGTTCCCGATGCTGGGTTTTCATGCTTTATATTGTGTGTGTGCCAGGTTCAATTGACAAGGGTGCAATTTGTAGATGCAGAGACAACAAGCTTGAAGAGGGAGACTTCCAGGAGGCCTAACTTCTTCGTTTTTCGACCGATTGAGGTGCCGAAAGAGCCCAGACAGGGGTTTTTGGATGCTCTGAAGCCATTGGAGCAGTTGGTTTGTCATTTTGAGCATTGTAAGACATGTATTTGATCACTTTTGAGCAATTAATAATAATGATCCATTGGAAGCTGGACCAGGAGATGTAGCCCAAGAGAGGGGTGAACTCCTTTATCAATTGTTGTGTTTATGTTCTTATGTTAAATGATTATGCTGCTGTCTATGTGTATTTTTCATAAGTAATTCTTTAATATATGTGTTGCAAACTGATCCTTTTGCTTTAAACACATAACATTTAAATTGCAAATAATTTCAAGTATTTCAAGTCTTCTTCAATTTTAGATCAACTATCATCAACTATATCAATCACCTTGAAATATGAAAATGTCCTTACTCCATCGATGTCCACAGGGACATGATTTAGTCTCCCAAAGGGGATTATTGCCTATTGATTAGCCATCATGAGCCTAATAGGGGAATAAATCAGCTTAGGCTTTCCCATCAGTGCCTAAGTCTGCTTCGTCATGACATTGAATTCAAATCCTAAGTCGAAGACCGCATATTCTATATCATACTCTCCAATTCGAGCATTCAGGTGTAGTTCCTTATTTGTCCTTCTCTTTTTAGATACTTGGTGTACTGCTCTATTCAACAAGGGATATATCTTACCTAGCTCATATTTTCAGATTAAATTTTGTAGCTCTTGTACAATGCTTTCATCCTTAATCAAATTAATGCAAAGAGATAAGAATTCCATGAGCTTTCTTACCTCTTTTCCTTCTCCTAGTGGAGCAGATTTATTGAATGCCAGAGGCATTCCACATTATCTTACTTTTGGTCGTGTCTTTGATGAAGAACCCTGATCTCTCACAGATTCTTTTCTCACCTCCTCAAATGTTTTTTTTCTTTACTTGCATCAAACACATGTATCTTCTCTACAAATTTCCTAGCTCCTGATTCCTCTATGGTCTTTCCCAGGGCCACTCTGTCTTCTCCTGTAACAATGCCTCCTCTATTGATTACAATGACTTTGGGATCCTCTCCATGAGGTTCTGTTGAGATATGTTTTACTTTCTGGTTTCCTCCTCATGTGTCCTGAAGTTTGGCTAATAGTGCAGGACAATATTCAATAACATGCTCAAATGAATTGCCGTAACTGCAAGTGGTACAAGGATTCTGACAATCCCTTTCCAAATGGCCTAGTTGTACGCAGTTGTATTAAATGATCTGACCTTGACATCGACCCATGCCTCCTTATCATCCCCTTCCTCTAAATTCACCACGAGAGTTGAAGTTTCCTCTTCCTAGGGAATTATACTGTGTAGTGTTCTGTTCTTGTCGTACTTCACATTGAATTTTATATATATCCCTTGACCTTTCATGCATGAGGCCATAGGCCCTATAATCCCTATCATCATGCCCTACCGACTTACAGAACATGCAATCCAAATTTTTGGGTGTCTGAACATATTTTTGCATGTAATAGCATTCACCGGGGCGATGTCTAATTCTACATACCTCACACCAAGGTAGGGTAACTTGCTTCAAAGGGATCAGAGCTCTAGATTCCAAGCACTCGTGGAATAGGGGGAAGTTCTCCTTTTCATGGCTTTTCGATTTGCATCTAATGCATCATATATATTCTCTTTTATCTTTTCCCTTGTCTTTCTTCATATCTTCAACCTGCAGAGACAAGCTAGTTAAGTGACTTAAAATTTGACTCATACCTGAGCTAGATTCTCCCATAGGGGTTGATTCTAGTTTCAAGGTGATCTCCAGTGCGTCAGCCTACGAATCAATATTTTGTTACATCAGAGGGACTTTGATGTGTGGTAAGAGGGAAACAATGAACCATTCTTTGTTCTGCTCATCTAGGATCTGAAAATTCAGCTGGCCCGTTAAGGTTTTAAACCTTTGATCAAAATCCCAAATAGGTTCAAATACTCTCTTATTGATTTATTTCAGCTCTGTAATGCATTGTGACTCTGACTTGGATTTCTTGAATTCTGCAACCAACACATTCTTGATCTCATTCAGTGGTTTAGGTTGTGCAAGTCCTTGGACATGTTTCATGTACCAAGTCAGTGTGAGGTCCCTTAGGGTAGTACTAAACTGATCTCTCTTAACTGCTTTGTCAGTGACATTCTTAATACTCCATACAACTTCACATAGAAACCAATGTTGATCAGGATCTTCAGATCCATATCCCTTAAAGATAGGGAGCCTCATCTCATCTTCCATAGATCTTCCTATGTTTCATGACTGCGTATGTGTGGGACTGCTAGTAACAATTATTTGGGTGCTCTGGTGACTCTGACTACTCTGATTTGTTAATCTTGCTAAAACAACAGGAGGAGTAATAATACTTACTTCAACAATATGTGCAGTTCCTAAAGTTTTTTATTCTTCCAGGCGAGGTTCTTCATTTTTCTCTTCCTTTTCCCTAGCGGACTCTGAATGTTCCTCGTTCAATAGTTCTTCTTCCTCTCCACTGTAAAACCCTTCATCTTGTACCAATGCTTCATGGATCTATTCAAACAAGTTCACCAGAGAGGCCTCTCTAAAGATTCTCCCACTATGCATATGTCCCACCTCTGTGTAGATGTCGCTGTCTGAATTCTTGAACATTAGCTTTTCGATCAGACCAACTAGTGTATGTTCAATATTTTCTTCTCGTGTAATAACATATTGATCTTCAACTTTAAGAAGTGTAAAATTTTTCCTCTTGGTCCTTTAAATAAGTACCTATGTGCTTGGCTATACGACTCAACTCTGTTGATGACAACCTCGGTGATGTACCCTCCAATAATACTATCAAACCTGTGATCTACTACTCTTGAAATGACATTATAAACTCTCTTGACCTTTTTTATCAGCGTCAACATCCAAACCATCGGTGGTCTAGATCTAATATCAAACTAGGTATCTGCTAATCTGGCTAACCACTCGTATAGCTCATGATGAATTCCTCCAAAGAAAACTTTGTGTATATCAACAAAGATATACCTTCCCAACCAGTCCTATGTACTAAGATTAGGGTTCTTTTTCTAGGCTTCTGTGAATTCCTTTTCTTGTTCTTCTATCCAATTCTGAATCTCTATATTCGATGGAAACCACCTTGAAATTCCCTCAAGAAGATCCTGGTCCCAGCAACAAAACCATTTGTTGGCACAAGGGCAGACCAAGGGTTCAACTCTAATAGTGCACCAACAAGCCCTAACTATTGGCCCTTTCGACAACACCTGTGAATCAGATGCAATCTCACCCAAAGTAGCTATAGGGGGTTGCAAGACATAGGTGTCTACAACTAGAGGAAATACAAAGTGGATCCAATACAAGAACAACACGACATCTAGATATCATTTACCAGCTTAGACTTACTTCACACAGTCATATGTCATATCTAATATACTAATACATCATCAAAGTAACATAAGTAAATAACACAACATCAATCACACACAACACAAGATATATGTGGTTCACTCTCTTCCTAGGGCTACGTACAGATAACTATGCTTTATAATATATTAGCTGAAAGCTTACAGTTCTTTCTGTGCTCTTAGCTAGTAGATATTCTCTCTTTCTCCCTTCTCTCTATCTCCCTTCCCTACACACCCAGTTGCAGGGTTGATCTTCTCACCCAGTTGAAGATCTTACAATATAGAATGCTCTCACATCACAAAAATTCTCTCTCACATTAACAAAAGTTAATTTTCATACATCAATTGAGTCTCAACCAACGACCAACAGATCCCAGGTCCTCTTGACCTTTATTTATACATCACAATAGCTTCACTGACAGCCTTAGGCCGAAACCTAGGTGTCAAAACCCTAGATACCTATACCCTAGGTGTCTAAAATCCTAGGTCAACTTGACCCACTTCTTCTGGGCTTCGCCAGCCTGTCTTTCCTTCTTTCCCGCAAGGTGCTCCAAAGAATCCATTTGTGTCTTTTTATGCTTGTTGATTTGTCCACGATCCACCTTCCTTGTTAATATTTCATCCTCGATATTCTTGTCCAATGAATTTCTTTCTATTACTTCGCTTCGTATTCTCTTCTCTTTTTCTCACTTCGACTCAGTATCAGTCAATGTGTCTTCCGCGCAGTTCGCATGTCATCTCTTCTTCCTTAATATTCTCTTACTTCCATAACCAAGGGCCAACATTGCTCCTCTCAAAGTTTGTAATGTTCTTTTGGAACAACCTTATTGATGGAAACGTCATGTTGTATATGATTCTAGGCCTCATAGTGTTATTATTAGTTTGAATAGAAAATTGTACATGATACCTGAGGCAGTCCCTCCTAGTGTTATTTCCTTGATCTCTACCAATAAATGCAGGAATGTCATCTCCCAGACCGGGAAATTTGTCTTATTCATGATTCACTCTTAGAGTAAGTGAAAGATCCTAGCCACATCCAGGGCCTTCGCGGTCGATCTCTCCATACAATATAAGCAAGTGGGTAAGTTTGGGGAAGAATACTCATATATCTTCTACTCTCCTACCAAGGCACCTCTACACTGCTAGGTCAAGCATCCCATCGATCTGACCCCAGGTGCATCGCTACATAATGGGTTGGTCTATCGCCGCTCTCTGTTAGAAAATGAGGAGATCAAGAGGTAGATCCAATAACTTCTCCATAAGGGTCACATCCATCCAATCTCGTCACCTTTTGGGAACCCAATCATACTGGTGCAGAAGAAAGATGGGACCTGGTGACTCTATATTGATTATCGGGCCTTGAATAAAATCACAGTCTAGAACTGATACCTGATTCCCTGAATCGACGACCTCCTTGATCAGCTCACAAGGGCCAAACACTTCAGTAAGATTGATCTAAACCCTGACTACCATCAAGTCCCAATAGAATAGACAGGTGTATGAAAGACCGCCTTCAATTCAAAACAAGGTCTTTTTGAATGGTTTGCCATGCCCTTTGGTTTGACAAATTTTCCAGAAACATTTACGACGATGATGGATGATATCCTGCAAACTTTCACCAGTACTTTTGTAATGGTGTATCTGGATGACATCCTCATCTACATCAATACTTGGGCAGAACACTTGCAGCATATTCAACAGGTTCTACACACCCTACGACAACAAAAACTATATGCAAACTTGGAAAAATGCTTGTTCGGCATGGAAAGGGTCCATTCCTTAGGATATCTTATTGATCAAAATTGTGTGCATGTGGATCCAACCAAGATCTAGGTCATCCATGACTGGCCAATCCCAACCACACTCACTGAGCTTCAAATCTTATTGGGCCTCATCAATTTTTATCGCAAGTTCGTGTTAGGATTCTCTCATATCGCATGGGCCCTCAGCCAAGTAACTAGGGGTGGCGGTAAGGAAACTTTTGTGTGGGGCCTATCCCAACAACAAGACTTTGATGAATTGAAGAAGTTTTTTTTCTCATCCCCAATACTTTCATTACCGGACCTGCAACATGCCTTTGAGATCGAGACAGATGCTTCAGACTATGTTGTGTGCATTTTTTATCACTTTTCCAAGATGGCAATTATGGTCACATGCAAGAATAATATTACTAGAGAGGCCACTGCCAACCTCTTATTTGAACGCATATGGGTACACTTTGGGATCCCACAAACCACTATTTCAGATCGGGATAGTCAGTTCCTCAACACATTCTATTCGAGCCTCTGGTCACCACTAGATACCAAGCTCACCAAATCCACTACCTTCCACCCCCAAACAGATGGCCAAATTGAGGTCGTCAATCAGATGATCGTACATATCCTGCGCATGTACAATTCCAAGAACCCTCATACATGGGATGAGAGTATTCCCTATGTCCACATAGCTACAACCAAGCCCTATATAGCTCAATTGGCCACAACCCCTTTTAGGTGGGGTTGATATTCCAACCATTGGGTCCCATGGATGTTTCACTATGATGCAGACCCCCCTTCTCTCCTTGCGGTTGTGCAACCTCTCGGTAAAGGATCGATTAATATTCAAGCTTTATTAACTCCTTGATACATTACTGGTCTCAATCTAAATCAAACACAAGCCCTGTTATCACTCTCATCATTTTCACAGTCACGATCCGGTCATTACCAATTTGTCCGTCGATCGATGGTTCACATAAATTGTGGCATGCCAATGTGCTCGCTCTTTATCGGAGAGCTCTATCCCTGGAATATAAAAGGCGCTCACCTAATATTGATTTAATTATGGTCATTGATCCCTAGTCCCAATGAGATCAATGGCTCTAGCGAATAACATACTGCGAACTAGCAAGTCTATTAATTTTTCCTCCTCTCCCCACAATGATTCCCCACCATCGATTTTTCATTCTACGATTGACAGGTATTTGCGGGTCCTGATTTCTTGGCACCCTGTTCAAAATATCACACTAACAAGAGCTAGCTCCTTCCTCGCCTATGACTTCAGGTTGTGACCTAGGGATTAACCTCTTGGCGCTTTGCAACTTCAGATCCTTCAGCCCGGACCAGATCAACGATCCTCGTCCTCCTTCACGATCAATGATCAAGATCCACTTAGGGACTACACACTTTGGGAGTTCAACACTTTCACCCTTCGCTTTCCCCTGAGGTATTTTGTACTCTAAGTTCTAGATATGGCACCATGAATCCACCTCAAATCAACGACTCTAGTCCACTTTGGGACTTTAGCTTTAGGACGTCTCAATTTCTCCACGCCCACTTTCTCTCAGAACACTTTCGCCCAGAGTTCACAATCTATCGATGTGTGTCCTCCCACAGATCAACGACAACAATTGAATTCATCTCTTAGGGATTCGATAGTTTTAAAATATCCACACTTGTGATGCAAAAGCATCGTGCAAATCCCAAAGCATGCAACTAAGCCAAATAAATAGTTGGATATGTGGAGGAAGAAAAGAGCATGTTCTCATAAAGACCCGTTTTGAATTTTGAAACAATGTCATTAATATAATAGTTAAGAGGAACGCACTCACATTTATGCTTGGAGATTGTAAGCAAACCTGGGGAAATCCTCCTGTCTGTCGATTGTATTAAGGTATTTATGCATATTTAATGAAAGTAGGTAGATATATATGATAGATTAGACAGTTTTAGAGCATAGGAGGGAAAACGGATATAGAGACCCTCATTCTTGTATCATTGTAGGATTGTATCACTAGAACATTAGCACATAATAGAGAAGAGAGATAACAGAGAGTTGTAGAGAAGAACCCATGTACAAAAGCTTTGAATTAATATATGAATCTTTGAATCAAACTCATGGTGTTATGATGTTTTATGTATATACATGGTGAATGGTATGCTTATGGTTGTTTATTCTTTCTTTTATGCACTTGTTTTAATACTGTGTGTGTATGTATGATTTCATGTTGCATGTTTGAAATCTGAGAGAAAGAGAATGAGTTTCAATTGTTTCTCTTCCTGAGTGAGAAGTTCCTGCAAGGAGTGAAGTGAAGCATCCGCAAGGAGTGCGTTGACAAATATTCAGAGTTTATATCTAAAATCTCAGGAGGGATACCGTTGTTCTCATTCCCACAGAAGTGCAGGAGTAGCACAGGAAGCCATGCAAGGTGTGCATAGGATGTTTGGAAGTCTTAGGACTTACCAACTAAAGGAGAGTTGAAGGACTACTGTTGCGGGGAGTGCATAGAGTCAAAAAGAGATCAAATACCCAAGAGTATTGGAACAATTGTCGCAAGGAGTGTGAGAAGGAACCATTTTTGATGATTGAGTTTGTGGGGTAAGCTCATGAGGGTTGACTCCTTTGAAGTATTCAAAGGAAGATGAAGGTCGGAGTCATCCAGCCGAAGTAAAGTTTAGCAAGGGAGAACTTTGGTTCATTTCGTAGAAGTCATTGAAAAGGAGAAGTAAGGGGTCAGAATTTTTCCAGGAGAACTTCTGAAGTGGCGAGGCCCGTGAGATCTAGAGAAACTGCGAGGTGGATAAGGGAGAACGAACCCATCAATTGGTATCAGGAATAAACATGGATCATTGATCGTGACCTGCCGTGAGTCGTTAGATCATTTCGAGGTTCGGGAACCTGAGAGGACGGGGGATTGGGATCGAGATTTTCGAACTCCCAATACCCAGAAGACCGAAATCGTGTTGGCCATTGGATAGAAGAGAGGCTTATAGCCATTGATCCTATTAGAAGTATTATTTCAGAGTTTGAATTTTTGAAGGTCGAAGAGCTTGGAGATTTTCATCTGGATTCGCGAAATCGCGAATTCCGAAACCCCGATAAAGTGATGCGACCCATGCGGAAGTCAACTTTTGGCTGACCTATCGGGTTTCGGCATTTCAACATTCGCGAGGACGAGAGGTAAGGGATCCTTTGTTTTGGGATTTTCGAAATCACAAAATGCGATAAGGTCGTGCAAGAGGAGGATGTGGAAAACATTTCAGGGATTCGTCATTTCGGGTTTCGACAGTTGGACGCCAAGAAAATCGATGACAGGTATCGTGAAATTGTGAACCCCAGACTCTCAAACTTAGAAAAGGGCATGACACTATCATGGTTAAAGGGGACTGAGTTGGTGCCTTGCGTTTTCTCACAGAAGCTCAACTCATAAGTACCCATGTATCGAAATTGTTGAGGGTTCCGGTAGGGATCCAAAGAGAGCCACTTAGGCTCAAAGGTAGATTTGAACAATCCTGTGAGTGGATCTTGACCTGCGGGTTAGGGGTCTGCATTAGTTTTGGTATTAGAGCACAGAAAGAGTCTTTACTTTCTGTAGCAGAGAAAGGAAGAATATTTCTTAGCCATGCCGCCGAGAAGAAGAGATAGACCAATGCCTAATCTAGCTATGGAAAGGGAAATGCATGAGCTACATGCCAGGCTTGATGCCATGGAAACAACACAGAGACCCACATTTGACACTAGGTATATCAATGAGGCTGATAGTTAAAATGAAGCTGGACATGAAGGATAAGAAGTCGCAGTTGAGGATGCTGCAGATGAATGCCTGTTCAGGGCTGTTGCAAGGATAGGTGCTAGAGCAAAGATGGAAATTCCTATGTATGAAGGGAACTTGGATGTTGAAGAGATTCTATATTATATTAGAGCTTTGGATAAATACTTCGACTATGAGGATGTCGAGGAAGATAGAAAAGTCAAACATTCTATCACTAGACTTAAAGGGCATCCATCCTTATGGTGGGATGAACTGCAGGCTGACAGACATTGCAAAGGCAAGAAGAAAACCAAAAGTTGGGATAGAATGGCTGTGAAGATGAAAGCAAAATTCATACCCAAGGATGATCAAATTACTCTGTTTCGGAGGATGCTGAATTTGATATAGAAGCTGATGTCAGTGAAGGAGTACACTGAAGAATTCTACAAACAAAACATCAGGGCAGGTCATTGGGAGAGAGATGATGAAAAGGTTGTCAGGTACATGAATGGTCTGAGATATGACATCCAATATGAGATGAGCATGATGATCATTTGGACTGTAGAAGATGCTTATCAGATGGCTCTGAAATATGAAGAGAAACTGAGCTGAAAGCAAGGTCAAAGAGGCCGAGGAAGAAGTCAAGCCAGAGGCAAAACAATTTCCCAAGACAGAAATCAGAAACCTAAAGAACAGTGGAAGAAACCTCAAACTCAAAATGAGAGAGGAGGAAGCTCACAGAGGGGGCAGTATGCTGATAGAAATACTTTTCCTCGAGCTAGAGGAAGAGGAAAAGGCCAAGGAGGTGAAGTGAAATGTTTTGTCTATGGGGAAAATGGACACAAATATTATGAATGTCCAGAAAGAAAGAAAGAAGGTGGTGAGACTCACAATGCCAAAGCACAAGGACAAAATGTTGAGGCAGAAGATGCTGAGGGCGAAAGATCCTTGATGATGAGGAAAGTTGTCTTGAAGCCAGAGAAAGAGGTAGAGAACCCATCCCAAAGGAACAAACTTTTTCGGACTGCTTGCAAAACCAAAGATAGGGTGTGCAAAGTTATAGTGGAAAGTGGTAGCACAGATAATCTCATTTCTACAGAGATGGTAGAAAAGTTGGAGCTGGAGACTATTGAACATCCAAGCCCATACAGAGTTTTGTGGTTACAAAAAGGACATCAGGTAAATATCACTAAACAATGTTTAGTTGAATTTAAAATAGGAGGATATAAGGATGAAATATTATGTGATATCATTCCCATGGATGTTTGTCATCTATTGTTGGGTATACCATGGAAATATGACAGAAATGTGGTTCACGATGGGAGAAAGAACACATACACCATGGAGAAAAAAGGGAGAACTCACATGTTGTTGCCGATTAAGGATAAAGAAGTGAAATCAGAGGTAAGCAACACTGTACTTCTCATGAGTGGGAAGGAACTTCTTAATGAGGTTAAGAAGAAGGAAAACACACAGTTTTTTGTGGTCAGGAAGCCTACAATTGTGTTGACCAGTACAAGAGTGGATGATTTACCAGAGGAAATCTAGGAGTTGCTGGAAGAGTTCGTTGATATAGTCGTGGAAGAACTACCTTGTTCGTTGCCACCGATCAAGAGTATAAGTCATCACATTGATCTTATACCTGGAGCTAGTTTACCAAACAAAGAAGCATATAGATCGGCGCGCAGGAGAATGAAGAAGTCAAGAGACAAGTCTAGGACTTAATGGACAAAGGATTGGTTAGGGAGAGCTTGAGTCCATGCGTTGTTCCAATAGTGCTCAACCCAAAGAAAGATGGAGGCTGGAAGATGTGTATAGACTCAAGAGTGATCAATAATATTACCATCATATACAAATTTCCATTATCGAGGATGGATGATTTGATGGATTGCTTGAGTGGAGCAATTGTTTTTTCAAAGATTGATTTGAAAAGCAGATATCATCAAATTCGTATGAGAGAAGGTGATGAATGGAAAACAACATTAAAGACGAATGAAGGGTTGTATGAATGGCTTCTTATGCCATTTGGCTTAACAAATGCACCTAGTACTTTCATGAGATTGATGAATGAAGTTTCAAGGGAGTTTATTGGGAAATTCGTCATTGTATATCTTGACGATATATTGATTTTCAGTAAGACTGAAGAAGAACACTTGAAGCATTTAGCTGCCGTGATGAGGAGGTTATAGAAAGAGAAGCTATTGATAAATGTGAAGAAATCGTCGTTCATGAGGATAGAGCTCATTTATTTGGGTTTTGTTATCTCTGCAAATGACTTGAAGATGGACCCAGAAAAGGTGAATACAATTAAGAATTGGCCATCGCCAAAGAATGTGTTTGAAGTTCAAAGCTTCCATGGTTTAGCTAGTTTCTACAGGAAATTCATTCAAAAATTCAGTGGAATTAGCGCACCGATTATGGATATGGTGAAGAAAAGACATAAATCTTTTCATTGGACATAAGAAGAAGAGAAGAGTTTCAACTTGCTGAAGAAAAAGATTATTGAACAACCAATTCTGGTGTTGTCAGATTTCAGTAAGACATTTCAGGTCAAGTGTGACACTAGTGGATTTGTAATTGGAGCGGTCTTGAGCCAAGATGATAGACCAATCACATACATTAGTGAGAAATTGAATGAAGAAAAGGTTAAATACTCCACATATGACAAGGAATTCTATGCAGTCATACAAGCGCTGAAGAAATGGAGACACTATTTGGTTCCTAAAGAGTTTGTTTTGTACAGTGATAACCATGATTTACAATTCGTGACTCAACGAGAGAAGTTGAACCAAAAGCATGCAAAATAGGTTGAATACATGCATAATTTTACTTTTGTAACTAAGCATATTTCTGGATCTGCTAAAAAAGTTGTTGATGCTTTGAGTAGGAAATGTTTGCTTATGCAGGAATTTAGAGTCAAAACTTTGGGTTTTGATAATCTCAAAGATATGTATAGAGACGATCCAGATTTTAAGGAAGCATATGAAGCATCTGAGAATCCAATTCTCAGGGACAGAAGCTAGTGGACCAAATATATGATCTAGGATGGATTATTATTCAGGGGAAATCAGTTATGTATTCCAAAATTCTCCATGAGGGAGAACCTGTTGAAAGAAAAACATAGTGGAGGATTAGTCGGACACTTCGGTCATGAAAAAACATTCTCAAAGCTGAATGTCTCATATTTTTGGCCAGGAATGAGGACAGATGTTAATAAATTTGTGGACAGATGTACAATTCGTCAGCACACAAAAGGGAAAATACAGAATACAGGGTTGTATCAACCATTACCCATACCAGAAAGGCCGTGGGATGCAGTGAGAATGGATTTTGTATTGGGGCTGCCAAGAACGCAAAGAGGATTTGACTCAATCTTTGTGGTGGTAAAAAGATTTTCAAAGATGGCACATTTTATACCATGTCAGAAAACCAGTGACGCGACTCATATTGCGAATCTATTTTTCAAGGAATTTGTCAGACTTCACGGCTTGCCAAGAAGCATAGTTTCAGATCGAGACATCAAGTTTGTGGGACATTTCTGGAGAACATTATGGAATAAGTTGGGGACAAATTTGTCATTTAGCTCAGCGTATCATCCTCAAACGGATGGACAAATAGAAGTTGTGAAAAAAATCTTGGGAGATTTGTTGAGGAGCCTAGTGACTGAGCAGCACAGTCAGTGGGATCAAATTCTTCCACAGGCAGAATTTTCTTATAATGATTCAATCAACAGAAGCACAGAGCAGAGTCCATTCCAAATTGTGTATGGAATGCAGCCAAGAGGAGTTTCTGAATTGAAAGAATCAGAACAGAATGAATTCAGGAGTGCTAGTGCAGAGAATTTTGCAGAAGCAATGAAGGAGATTCACAGCCAAGTCAAGGAGCGATTGCAAAGTTCAAACCAGGAATACAAGCATAGAACAGATCAACACAGGTGAGAACTTCAATTTGAGGTTGGTGATCTGATTCTTTCACATCTGAGTAAGGAGAGGTTCCCAAGGGGAACATATAACAAACTAAAAATGAAAAAGATTGGACCATGCAAGGTCTTGAAGAAATTTTGGGCAAATGCATATGAGATTGAATTACCCGATGGGATTGAAATTTCACCGATATTCAATGTTGCAGATTTGTACCCTTACAGAGCTGAAGAAACATGAGCAGGAAATAAAAAAAAAAGAGGTCCAATGGACAAAACAAATTCCTGTAGCTGAAAAGCCACAGATGGAAAGCATAATTGACAAGAGGATCAACAAGAGGACCAGGAGAAAAAGGTATTTTTAATACTTGGTCAAATGGAAGGGACATCCAGTTGAAGATGACAGTTGGGAAGATGAACCAGAAATTCAGAAGCATGGGTAGACCATGCAAGAACTCATGAACAAGAGTTCATGAAAATTTTCAAGCGAGGTAGTATTATGCATGAGCATCATGCAAAGCCCAAAGCGCGTGACTAAGCCAAAGAAATAGTTGGATGCGTGGAGGAAGAAAAGAGCACGTTCTCATAAAGACCCATTTTTAATTTTGAAACAAAGTCATTAATGTAATAGTTAATAGGAATGTTGACAACGCAGCCCTCCTCAAACCATGGCTCCAAAATTATGACGCGCTCACAAGGTTGAGTTTTCAACGGCCCTTTACTTCTGTCGGGACTTCGGACTTCACAATATCGCAAATCCTAATGCAAGGAATTCAGATCTTTACTCCATGAAAACCTGATATGGTCAATGGAGTTTGACTCTGGTTCGATAGTGTGCCACCTATCCACCTCCTGATTCTTGTGGCCCACATGATCTTTTTAGCCTTCGGGACTTCGCGTTTCATGATATCGCGATTCCCGTTGCAAATTTTACGGGACTTCCACCTACCAAACCCCGACATAGAAATCCACGTGTAAATCCAATGACCCTTATGGCTTGGATCTACGGACCTACTCCTCCTGAGCTTAGAACCTTTAGGAATACTCACGGTAACTCCCCTGCTCTTTTGTGAGATCTAACAACTCACGGGACTTCGCAAATTCTCTTCAGAGAATTTTGACCGTCCATCCCTTTCCTCAAGAACTCGTCCTCCAGTGATCTAACGTCGCTACACCTTCCTTCAAACTCTCAAGGTACTTGGCCTCTTGCCTTCCTTCAACGAATTTTAAGGCTTCAACTCCCTCTGAACTTTCCCATGACTTCGAGTCTTTCAGAAAAACCCCTGCTCGCACTCCTTGTGGCAGCCTTCAAACACTTTCAATTGTTGAAGTCCTTTGACTCTACGCACACCTGTAGCAGAAGTCTCTCAATGCTTCACTCAAATTCGAAACTCTGAGACTTTTACTCGGCCTGTGCACTCCTTGCACGGCTCCTGTGCCTGACTGCACTTCTATGGGAATAAGAACAAAATCTATCTCTCTTGAGCTTTCAGAGACAAACCTCTGAACACCTTGTCGACGCACTCCTTGCGGACAATTCAACTACACTCCTTGCAGGAACTCTTGCTCAGATAGAGAAACAATTGAAAATAATTCCTCTTTCCTTTCCTTTCAGATTTCAAACATTTAACAAGAAATCATTCATACATAGCATAAAAGAAAATGTACAGCAGAAAGGTAAAATAACCATGAGCAGAACATTCAGTATACAGACACAAAGAACAAACACGATGCCATGGATTTGAATCAAAGCTTTCTCTTATTAATTCAAATCTTTGTACATGGGTGTCTTCACACAGCTCTCTGCTTCCCCTCTATGCTCCTCTTACTCTCTTTATCTCTATGTTACAATATACAAAATGAGGGTGTCTATATCCTGTTTCCCTCTTGCACTTTAAAACTGTCTAATCCACACATTCAATTCTATCTACCTTCATTAATTACCATAAATGTCTTCTATCTATTAAAGACAAGAGAGAATCGCTCAAGGTCCATTTAAATTATACAAGGGTTCTCCTTCTTAATGGCTTCATTAATATTTTAAGATATTTTCAAAATTTGTGTTGGACGCTTGTCCAGTCGTCCGTTGTCTCCGCGCTGGCTCACTTGAGATGCTCCTGCATCATACTCCCTTGCTTGAAAATTTTCATGGGCTCCTGTCCATGAACTCGTGCATCGTCTGTCCATGCCTCTTGATCTCTTCTTTGTTCTCCCAACTGGCATATTCAACTGGATGGCCCTTCCACTTGACCAAATACTCAAAGTATTGCTTCCACCTGGTCTTCTTGTTGACCCTCTTGTCCAGTATGCGCTCCATCTATGGATTATCTACAACTGGCATCTTCTTTGTCCACTGGATCACTGGCTTCTCATTTCCTATCCCTGCTTCCTCAGCCTTATATGAGTACAAATCTGAGATATTGAATATTGGAGAAATCCTGATCCCATCGGGTAATTCAATCTCTTAAGCATTCGTCCCAAACTTCTTTAAGACCTTACATGGTCCGATCTTCTTCATCTTCATCTTATTATATGTTCCTCTCGGGAACCTTTCCTTTCTCAAATGTGCCAAAATCAAATCACCAACCTCAAATTGAAGTTGTCTCCTGTGTTGATCTACTCTGCGCTTATATTCCCTGCTTGTATTCTGCAATCGCTCCTTAACCTGGCTGTGAAGTTCCTTCATTGCCTCTGTGAAATCTTCTGCACTAGCGCTCCTAATTGCGTTATGTTCTGAATCCATCAATTCAGAAATCACTCTCGGCTGCATGCCATAGACAATCTGAAACGAACTCTTCCCTATGATTCTGTTAACTGAGTCGTTATAAGCAAATTCTTCCTGTGGTAATATGTTGTCCCACTGGTTGTGGTGTTTTGTCACCAGGCTTCTCAGCAAGTCTCCCAGACTTCTGTTCACCACTTCTATCTATCCATATGTTTGAGGATGATAAGCTGAACTAAATGACAAGTTAGTTCCCATCTTCTTCCATAAGTTCCTCCAAAAGTTTCCTATGAACTTGGTGTCTCGATCCGAAACTATGCTCCTTGGTAAGCCATGAAGTCGAATGACTTCTTTGAAAAACAGATTCGCAATGTGAGTTGCGTCACTGGTATTATGACATGGAATAAAGTGTGCCATCTTGGAAAATCTATCCACCACCACAAAGATTGAATCAAAACCTCTTTGTGTTCTTTGCAACCCTAATATGAAATCCATGCTGATTGCATCCCACGGCCTCTAAGGTATGGGAAATGGTTGATAAAACCCTGCATTATGTTTCCTTCCTTTCGAATGCTAGCAAATTTTTCATCTGTCCATGAATCTCTTGATGTCTTCTCACATTCTCAGCCAAAAATATGACTCATTCAACTTTGTGAACGTCTTTTCGTGACCAAAGTGTCCTGCCAATCCTTTGTTGTGTTTCTCCTTCAGCAAATTCTCCCTCATGGAGCATTTTGGAATACACAGTTGATTACCTTTAAACAGTAATCCTTCTTGGATAATTGTTACCCATGATTTTGGTTATCATGATGATGTATTAATGATGGTGTACTCAGGCTCTTCATAAGAACTTTCTCCTGAGAAAAGTTACTTTCTTCTCTTTCCATAAATATCATTTTTGAAGGAGGTTCACAGGCTACTAGTATATTTTCCTGCGAGAATGCATGATTCTCGCAGG
>ML854487.1:17979-29606 GCA_009831015.1 Picea engelmannii | reverse complement strand
GTGATCTTGACAACAGAAGCTGCGAAGTCGCGAAGCGCGATATCCCGACGAAAAGGTCGTGTGGGCCACAGCCAGAGTTAGTGGAGGACAGGTGTCACCCAATCGGGGATCGGGGAAAGGCAAGTCCCGAAACCTTTGTCATCAGGATTCGCAATCCCGCGAATCCCGAAGTCCCGATAGAAGTAACGAGGTGTGGAAGGGTCAATTCACACGTGCGCATCGGAGGTTCGGCGCATCGGGTATCGGGAGTCGGCGATTCAAAGCGCATGACATCGCGAGTTGCGAATTCGCGATAGGGTAGAAGTCCCGATAAGTACGGGAAGAAGTCAGCATTGACTGGCCGTCGGGTCTCGGGAATCCGAGAGCCCAGTGGTAAACAGTGAGCTTGCAAAGCTGCGAGTTCCAATTTCCCGATCACTAAGGGAGATCACTTGGAGTGTTGTTGTGGGTAAGGAAAATTCCCAATAGGGAATTAGAGGAACATTTGAGTTCTTTGGGCCAAGAGAGGAAGGTCCTGTGAGCGGACGTGCCCTGGGTGGCGCGCCCTGCGTCAAGTAGCCATGTAGGTGTGGTGGACCAAGAGGAGCATGTGGCTTTAGAGGAGCATTGGAGCTTTGGAGGTTTGTGGAGGAGGATGTTGGACACACCTCATGGAGCACTCATGCCTTGGAGCCTTTCTTGTTGAACGTCTTCACCTTGGAGCTTGACATGTGTCACTTGGAGAGAGAGAGCAGTCCACTTGTGAGCATACTTGTGTAGAGTTAGGTCACTTGTAGAGGTTTAGGCCCACTTTATATTGTTGGCCTCCCTTACCTCTCATATAAATAGAGGAAGAAGAGAGTCTTTTCATTCATTCATTCATTTCACATACTTCTATTAGAGATGCGAGGAGTGGAGTGAGCTAATTTTCATCAAATATCTTAGAATTAGAACAAAATGGGTTAATCTAATATGCTAAAATTGAAGTTGGAGGGTAAATGTTTGGATGACCCTATTTGTTTTGTGGGCTTACTTTGAACCAGAGTCAGACCTAGAACATACTTATTTGGATTTCATGCTTTTCCAACTATATGACCTTCAGGGTTTAGAAAAGAATAGACAGAGGTTTCAGTGAGCATTTGCTTGTCATAAGATAAGATAAGATAAGATAATTTTATTAATGTCCAACAAATGACCACAAAAGTAGGTTCAATGGGATTGAGAACTACAACAAGTATGAGTACAATGCGGGAGTGCAATCGCAATTCCTAGATAATGTCGAAAATAACATAAAGAAGGAAATATAAAGTAGAGTAGTATAAGAAAGTATATAATCATGACAAAGGTAAGGTAGCCAAAATGTAAGTGAGTATGCCCAGCTACAAAAGTTTGTCAAGAGAGAGAGTGTGTGAGAGAGAGGTCTAACGATGAGGCTGTCAAGGTCTCCCGGATCGAATGGCTGAGAGCAAGGGGGGCGAACTGGGCAATGGTTCGTTGTTGGAGTCCTCAAGGACTATCGGGGGGTTTGGTTGTACGACCCTGGGGGGATATAGCAGCGAGGGATACTCCTAGCATTCAAGGTCGAAAGAAATAAAATCTAGATAGAACTCTGGTAGCTCGTTTGAATCTGGGAGGTGCTCTGCCAGACGAGAGGCGCCCTACTCTTGATCTGTTTGGAGCAAATGCCTCTAACTCTCTGAGGATGTATGGACTCATGTACCGTACGACACCTTCGAACCGGTCTTAATGATGATGATTTATCTCCCCGAGGAAGGGGCTGAGGAGAGACACAAGGTCTCACCAATCTACTATCTAGTACATTTTGGAACTCAGTCCTCCATTTGTTGCTTTGATCTGATGGGTCGGCATGAAAGTATGAGGTGATTGTCTTGGTCATCCCAAGGTAGGGCGTAGCGTGCAGGAACTGGGATTTGTGGCAGAATATCTCCTTGATGAAGAGGGTTAGGCATCTCTGGTCCTAGTACTGAAAGAAAGTAGAGACTGAGCCTCCTAAGTCCCTATATAGGCAATGTCCTATGATCTCATAGTATATAGGACATCTAAAGATGAGGTGCATCTCTGTCTCCGGCTCCTGTAAGTGGCACATCTGGCAAATCCTATCAGACCGTGGTATATGGTGGTCCATCTCATTCCAGAGCCGATGGGATCCGATTGGGACTTGACCCAAAGGGATCCTGAGTGAGTGCATCCAATGTCTGTGTGTATAAGGGGGTGGACAACAATGCCATCCTGCAACTCCCAAAAGTGCTCTAGATAGAAGGATATCTCCGGGCCCAGGTTCGTCGAAGGTGAAGTCCAAGTGACATGAGTGTATGGTTTGTATATGTCCTGTCTCATAGCTTGATTCAGTACTTGTCTAGTCAGCAAGAGATGGCGCAATGCATCAAGGGAGAAATTGAAAGGGGGAAGGTGCTCTGGGAGATGGTCATCGACTGGAGAAGCCGAGACGCCTCTGAGAACCAACCATGTGCACTGCCCAAGGGGGGAGCCGAAGCAAGAGCCTCTAAGGAGCAAAGAGAGAGGTAGGGGTACCGCTCTCTCCTAATGGTAGTCACTGAAAGACCTAACTCTATGAAGGAAAGAGACCAGGTGGAAAATGACCTCGAGGCGGAAAGGATGGACACCAAACTCTGCATGAATAATGGGTTGCGGAACCGTCTGCTTGCAGCGGATGATACGCCTGAGAAGTAAGGTCTGGACTCCCTCCAACCTGGCCCAGTCTATTTGTAGCAAGAACGACCCCCATATCTTAGAGCTATAGAGAACTGTGGATCTGATAATTGCCTCCATGAGGTAGAGTTTGGACGAGATGTCCTGAAACTGACCCAAGAAGCGCGGTCTCTCAATGAGGGCCAGGGAACCGTACCCTTTACTAATTCTAGGCTGAAGGGTCTGCCACATACTAAAACGGGGCCCCGTGAACTGTACTCGCAGATAAGTATATGTTGTGGTGATCTCAATCTCTGCCCCCCTGTAGTGGAAATGTAAGCTATAAGAGAGCTCTTCGATGCGTTGAAGATCAAAACCTTGGTTTTACCCAAGTTGACCATCAATTGTCATTGTTTAGGGAAAAATATGACTCATCAACTTTAATTCAATGACATATAAAGTTTAAGACATATAATAATTTTTTTGACTCAATATCCGGTCAACACAAGCAAGTGGCAATTACTCTATTTTGAATCTTCAATGGACAGAAACATCCTGCCATGCTGCAAAACCCTTTGGCAAAGGGCCAAGTGGGGGGTAACTATTCCGCCAAAGTCGCCCAGTACTTGCAGCTGGCCCCACCCATTTTTCACAAGCACAAGCGCACACATAAGCACAAGCATATCATTGGAGAGACTTGAACCCTGGTAGGGCCAATAACAACACCTCACTCTACGACCCAGCAAACCACCATTGACACAAGCCATATAATATCCAAACACCAAAGAAGGAGAAGCAGACAAATGTTGAAGAAATGCAGGAAACACACTTAGAATAGGCTAATTCCTCCTAACTAGTATCAGCATGACACTAAAGATTTCTTTGTTATACTTATGACCGCTGGGTCTCGTATATAATGCTTTGCTTGATTTTTTGTTGTAAAATTTTCTAGGTACAATGTCGATTGCACTCAGCTATCGACACTCAGTGAGCTGCCTAAGTTTCTACATGATTTGCAAGCTCTTCCATAATTTTAGTATAAGTACGGTGTAAAAGGAGGAAAATTGCAGAACAATTTTCTAATCTAGATCTCTTACAATGTTCTATTACCCTAGCTTCATGACCATTTAAATTTCAAATTTTTGAAATACCTCCCATTTGCACCTTTCTTACAAATCTGCATATTTCTGTGAGGAAAAAGGTCCCAAATAACATACTGTTGTTAAGTAAGACCCAAGGTTGAGACCAGCTGCAAGCCCTCCATGTGCATATGGCACATGATAGCCCCCATCTAAGTAGTTGTCACAGAAAACCTGGAAAATAACAGCTTTTCAAGGTAAGGAACATTAATAATCTTTGGGAGGCTTCCCATGACAGGTGAAAAAGAACTGGAGCAAATTTAACAGATTAATGCTTTATATCCTTCTTTTACATGTCTCAGACATGAATTCAGATGGTATAGACAGCTACAACCTCTAAAATGATATAGAAGGCTCTACAAAGTACCAGATATGCCTTTCTAATACTTATGGTCATGCATTGTGCACAGTCAAACCTTCCAGTTGCAGTTGATTATATACTCGCGCCTGGCAACGTGTTCTAAGGACTGATCAATACCAGCATTTGCTAGTATCTCTGAAGAACTTCCAAGCCATTCATTTTCAACTGACTTATTGTTCTCGATGACTGAAGCTATTTCTTTGCCATTCAAGTTTATTAACACAAACGGTCCCCATGTGGCTAGATTTATGGGAAACAATCCATATTCCTGTCAAAACAGCATAAACATGTTATGCATGAACATTTGTAGTAAAGAAGTCATTAAATACAATAGTCTCCACTAATGATCGTGAAATGATTTGAGACTCACATTAATGCTAAAATTCTGAATTCCACTTATTCTTGTTGCCTTCTGAAGCATTCCATCTAGCCCATATGTCCAACCCTGTCAGATAAAGACAATAGGAAATAATAAATAATAAATCCAAAAGCTTATTCATTAATCAGACTAATATATTTTTGTACTCAAGTTCTATACAAGATAATGATAATCTAGTAATAATAAGTTTTATATCATTATAGCTTTGATGATAAGCTTGAGCTGGTAGCCTTGACCATTAGTTCAGAATCCATACAAGTATAACAGCTCAATTTGAAGTCTAGTACCCATCCACGTGACTACTTCAAAGCAATGTTTTAAAACTCGGAGTCGGACTTCGACTTGGTCACTGATCAACTCAGTCATCAACTCAGACTCGGATTGACTCGGACCGATCTGATCTCAATGACTCGGTTTACAAAAAAATACATAAAATAATTAAATTTCAATGAAAAAATATTATTTTAAAGATTCCAAACCATTAGAGACAAAATATGCAAAGTTTTCTCATCTATATACGGTTATACCATGTAAGGGTGAATATATCAAAATGGCATTGTTGTCGTCCTTATACACACTTGCAAATGTGAGCTAAGTCCTGCTCACTTAGTGTGTCCTTGGAGGCACAATGCCTAGGTTCAAAGCCCACGCTGTCACTTTGACCTGAACCTCTTCCGTCTAGGCTTACTCCTAGGGAAGCCAAGGGGGGTAGACCCTAGTTTCTAGATGAGATTTAAACGTTAAGTTCTAGGAGTTGGTTTTTGTTAGTTAAAGGTTGGGGGAAAAATCTAGCCTATGATGCAAGGCAGCAATGCAATGTGCAACAATTAGAAATGACAAGCAAGCCTTTTCCTAGGACAACTAAGACTAGTGCCTAAGATTGGGCAAGGGATCAACTAAAGTTTGAGGGGTTTAGATTACACAAGATTTACAAAGATTACAATGAATACCACTGTTTCACAACAATGTTAGATACAAATCTACAACTAAATACAAGATGAGTAGATGATACAACTATAAGCAAAGATACAACACAAGATACAAATAGATTAACTGAAATTTGCTTGTATGTGTAGGAATTTAAAGTTGCTCAAAGGGAGACATTCATCAACACAACAAGCCAAGCATGCTCAACAATAGAGTGTCTCCCAAAGGGATGCACTAATCTATTGGACTACTTTCAATGGAAGACAAGATCACTCAAGATACAACAAGATAGTGCCTCCAAAGGATGCGCAACTTCTTGAGCGATCACACCAAAGATATGAAAACCAATTAACTGAAAAAGGAAAGCTTGAAGGGAAAATGTCCAAAAGCACAATTTATGACTATTTAGTGATTAATCCACAACATAAAGATAAGCTTGCATGTAAATGTAAGATGAAGTGCTTGCAAGTGTAAATATAGACCACAAAAGATATATCAAATAGATGCCCAAAGTTGAAGTGGATTAAGGATTTTATTAAAAGTTGTTAAGTGAAAGTGAATCTTAGCTAAGTGTCAACCTAATACTCCCCCCGCTTGTACCAAGTAGTTGTTGGGTGCTCAAGAAGTATGGCAACAAGGCCTACCCTAGCTCCACAAGTCAGCCCAAGGGAAAAGAGTACTCCCGGAAAGGACGTTGAGTGCCACGAGACCGTCCCCAGCCTATCACCTTTCGTTGCTTCCTCTAGTCCTTGTTTAAATGGCAAAGTTGGGTCAATAGAGGTGTCCTATTAAGTCTAGTTTATTATTAGGCCTATGGACTAAGTTAATTTTAGTGTTTAGGTGTGTAAAAGTGAGATTTGTTTGCCCAAAAAGTGTGAAAATGTGTCAAAACCGAAATGTTAAACTTGCAAGAAATGAAGTTCTAAACCATTAGATTGTTACTTGAAAAGCATGAAATAACTTGAAAGATCTTGCTGAAATGAAAGTGGGTTGCTTTACACCATAAACATGCCCATATTGCTTGCAAAGTTAAGAAAATAGATGCTTGAGATCTAAGACTTGCAAAGTAAATGGAAACTTGAAAGCATGAGATTAGACCTATGCCTCCATGGGCTTAAACTAGCATTTAGTTGTGTGAGATCTACTTATAGAGGATTTTAATCCATGAGCATAGACTTTAGAAATAGACAACTAAGCTAGCCATACTATTTTGGGGGTTGGCTAGGCCAACTTCACATCCAAGGTGTAGGCAACTAAAGCATGTAAAACTTGAAATGAAAAACAAAAATACAAACCACTCACAATGGCACAAGGTGGAGGCAAGCCTTCCTATTTTGTGTCTGTTACCCATCAAAGTTGCACTAGGATGGACTTCCAACGAAACGCCAAAGTTTGAACATTATTGTTCAAAATTCAGAGTTCAAAAGTTTAATCGATCGTAAAGACCACCATTTTTCTCTTTACATTTCCATAAAAAATTGTAATAAGAGATGTTGCATGATGAACTTGTAAAACGTCTTAGCCACCTTAAGTCCTAAGCATGAGTTATACTCTGGAGTGTTTTTTCACTTACTAATTATATTTTGCCGTTTTCAGGCGATTTATAATTTATGAGTTTTTTCACTCAATCCCTCCAGAGCTGGAGTATATGTCCATGGTTAGGCTTGAGCATGGATCTAAGCCTAGTGTCTAATGTATATTACCATGCTAAACATTCTCCTAGAGTCTTATTGAAATGTACTAAGTCCCCCTTAGGATTTTTTAATTTTTTCAGTTAATTAAAAAATTGCCAAAATTCGGCAATTTTTAATTAAAAAATAAAGATGTAATAAAATAGCGGTACTAGGGGACTTAATATGCCATGGGGATGCTCATTTTTTGACCTAGAGCACCCATATTATCTAAGTACCCACTTTTTTTCTTTTTTTTTAAGTAAAAAAGTAGAACCTGCTATATTAAGTTATCAGAGAAATATTGACAAAATACACAGAGATATAGTTCTGAGCCACCAAAAATGTTGTCGGTTTACCAGAAACCAACACAGTTTGGAAAATTGTTTTGCCCTCTGTCCTGCCCGAAGGAAACCAGGACAGATGGCCATAGGTCAAGTGCACATGTAGCAATAGCATGATTAAACATAAAACAAACTAGCATAGGAGAACCTAGATACCCGGTGACCTGTCGCCCTTGCCTGTCTGCCACGTGGACCTAGCTGGGATGGCGAATGGCTACACACAGAATGGACATTTCCTCTTTGCTAGAGCGTTGGAGTACGCGTCAAGGAGCAAGTCCAGACGTTGTCCCATGAGAAGGGCTCTGTGCTCCTGGTCTGCCATGTGGCCTCGGAGTTCGAACACCAGAGCCAGATGCTCTGCACGGAGGAAAGGACCATGCAAGTCATTACCTGCGTCGTCGAAGATTACGTTCCCCGCTTCCACGTTCATCCCAGCTCTGGCTTCGACCTCAGACAATTCTGCACCGGCCACTTCCTTCGTCATCCCTGGTCTGGTCTCGTCCGCGCTCCCTGCGGCGCAAGTCTTGTCCCGAGCTTCGTCCTCGATCATTGCCTGCACAACATGGTTGGTGGAGCTGTAGTCACCCGTCCACGGTATCTCCTCAACGATGCACACAGGGAAATCTTCTGTCGTCTCGTCCTTAGGACCGCTTCCAACCTGGGAGTCTGACGCCATGGCTTGGGGTTCCGGGGTGGTCACGAATTCCTCCACGAATGGCATTTCTTCAACATAGCAGGTGGGAAACTCATCCGCGGTGCCACCCTCCATCCTGCTTCCAGGCTCAATTGCCATGGTTTGACTGCTATGCTCTGTCCCAGTCTCAGCAATAATGGCATGCAGAGCCAATTGGTCAGCGCGAGCCCTCTTCCGGAGAATGGAGGTCGCCATCGACAGAGCGCGCTCCAGTTTCTCCCTCCTTTGCCTCTGCTCTTTGTGGGTGTACCAGGCCGAGCCACAGCGAGGCCTACCTCGCTTCCTAGTCATGGTTGTCGAGTGGTATATAACAATGCAGAGAGGATGTAGCAAAACGAGAGTGAGCCAAGACGATAAGGAACCAGAGCTGCACCAGAGCTCCCAACCGACGAGGAGGCCCAAAACAAGAGCAAACCAGCTCTGTCCAGGCGCTCGAAAATACAAATTACCAAAAACCGGATTCGCCTGTCTATCTATAGACCCTGTCATGCTGAGTGCAGTATGAGTGAGAGTTTTCGCGCAAGGGAGGAGTCCCTCCTCCGTATAGCGGTTGTAATGGCCGGCTACCATCGTAAATGCGGAGTGGATGGGTGGCGGCCATCGGCATTTATGTTGTGGCTCAATGTAGAGCCAAGTGGCGAGGTATTGCCGCATGTCACCCCATCCGAGGATCTAAGTACCCACTGAGTTGAGCAAAAATAGTGATTTTAATCACTTAAAAGTCATTTTTGCTCACAAAGCCCAAAAAAGTCAAAATAAAATCAAAAAAATCAGCGAAGGGCAAAAATCAAGGAAACATGTTGGGACATGTTGGAGACAAATAAAGCCTCAAAAGGCTATGTGGTAGCAAATAAAAGAGTTTCATTGGTTGAGAGAGTAAAGTGGGCATGATTTAGTTTGATTTCAAGCATGTGCAAGAAGAGAGGTGCGCCCCCCTTGAGAGAGGTGGCGCAACCACATGTGAAACCCACTTACTATGTGATAGGTGGCAGCAACTATCCAACTCATCTCTTGATGTGTCAACTCGTGGGAGTTTAGGGGATAGATGGCAGCCACATTCCCACACTTGGCATGAGTTTCCCCTTCAAGTGGTGCACCCCTCTTCACCAAGTGGTGCGCCCTCCTCATCTCCCATCTTCTCACTCTTGGCTATATAATGAAGCATCCTCCCATTGCTTTAGTTAGTTCAAGCTCGGTTAAGGATTGATTTCATGTTGTAAACTGTACTATCATTCTATATTGGAATAAAGAAAGGCTTTGGAGGCAACTTGGTGTGGATCTCATGTGTGAATGCTAATTGTCATGTACCAATCTATGAGGTGAAATGGTTTTGATACATTTCCTTCAATTGGTTAAATGGTAGCTTTGATCTATTAAACTTGTTTCAGTTATCTTTCTTTTAACAAGATTTACTAAGCTTGTTTGCATTTTAAATCTTGTTGATGCTCATATGTAATCAAAGAATTCATGCTTTTTTGCTTGATTAACATGCTTTCTGGATTTCATATGTAAAGGATACTACTATTTGATATTGTGTGTAAGTGTGTTAAAGCTTGTAGGGTCTCATACTTGAAGGGAGGTGGAGCTTGCTTGCATCCTCTTCATCTTCAAGATTCAAAAAATAGCCCCTCTTTCATGCCGAAAAGACTCCATATTGTCCAAGCTTTCCAAGGGTTTTAAAGCATTTTTTCTCATCTCCTCAAACAAAATCTAAATATTTTTCGGTTACTTTAGTTTCTTGCAAAGTAAAATTGTCTTATCAAAAGAATTATCATAAGTTTCTCTTTTCCTTTGCATAGTAAAGCAAGTAGATTGGATCTCTCTTTAATCTAACTTGCAATCTACTTCTAGCTCAAATTTTTGTTGAAATTTTTTTAAGGCTAAAGGTAGTTTTGATTTATGAAGGATTCAAAGTCATATATTGGTATCTTTGTGACATTACTTACTGTTTTGGGACAGCAAGTAATATCAGAAAGAAAGTCTCTTTTCTTTCTTGTTTTACTTAACTCTTTTTTTTCATTTTTAGTATAGTTTTAATTAGCCAATTTTCTATAGTTTTATGTACATTGACTGACATTTTTGCAGAGTCTTCCAATAGCTTTTTTGGGCATCTTTGCCCCAACTAATTTGTTGTTTTTGCAGGTTTGACGAAAAGACAAAGAGGAATGCTGCCCAAATTTTGAAGTTTTAAGCCTCATGAACCCCTTGAAGTACCCCGTACTTGTATAAATTTCTGAAAAAAGTTGTAAACCTTTTCAATCCATTCATATAAGGGTCCTTAGCTTTTTCAAAGACTCTTTAAAAGAGCAATTGTAACAGAGTTAATAAAATAAGTGAGCCAAAGGAGGCCTCACTTTTTGTTTTCCCCCTAAGGGAGTTGGTGTTGTGATTTTGGGCATCTTCCATTTAGTTTGTTTTATTTGCTTAAAGTTCCAAATTATTTCACATATAAGGATAAGCTAAAAGTAGTATCTCAATTCATCACACCTCAAGTAAAGTTAAATCAAATCTAGATTAGTTTCCCTTTGCAAAGTAGAACACTAATTGCTAAATTAGCTTTATTTCTTGCAATTTTAATTTGGCAAATAAACCATCCCCTCAGCTCCTCAAAAGAGGCATGGCCAGTGTGGATTAGTAATTAGTCTCACATTTCAATTCAGTCATTTATTTTCTTGTTTAAAATAAACAAATTCCCCTCATCTCTCAGTGCGGTTCCTGACCCTTCCAGTTGCGAGCTAGTCTCGATCTACTGGAAGTAAGTTTCATACACGCTGTGTTGGTCAGTTGTTGATAGATTAATTAGGACAATCTCTAAAGTAGTTAGCTTAATGCACAGGAAAACGCCTTGAAGTGACCTGCGAAGTAAGACGAGCCCTCTCGGGACCTGGCTTCCCACTCGTTTTGGACATCCAACACTTTGAGTGAGTTTATTGGTGAGACCGTTGGGTTTCGATAAACTCTCCGCAAGTTTCCAAACAAAGAGCTAACCTCCAAGGAGGCTCAAACCATTTCATTAACTAAAGATCAATTTATCCTAATAAAACACACGAACTACATTGTCCATGATTCACTTTAAGGCACTGGTCCCAATTTTCAGATTCAGTAAAGCCACGGGCTTCATCTTCAATTTGGTTATCTTTTGGAAATAATTTAAATGAAACTTGCATCTAACAATTGTTTCTTAGTATCCTTTTGATGCAAGTATATGCTTATTGATTATATATCGTGGTGAATGATTACTTCATGTTTTATCAGTTTATGGTTGATTGTTTAAAAGAATAATAACCTCCTAGATTTCATGTTTCGTACTTAGCTTATTTCAAAGCCTTAGTATATTTGTTAGGGACTACCCCCCTTGGCTTCGCTAGGAGTTGGCCTAGACGGAGGAGTTGAGGATTAGGTGACAGCACCTTAACTCTCACTTGCCCCCAAGGACACACCGAGTGAATTGAAGATTTCTTCCA
>WSFP011385408.1:0-28899 GCA_009831015.1 Picea engelmannii | reverse complement strand
TCATAAACATGAATCGTGGGAAGGCTCTGCTCTTCAATCTGCTGCTCGGTGTCTTCTGCAGGTCCAAGATGGCTGATTTCCTCATAATTTTTTTCTTTAGTGAATAGAGGATAAGACTTTGCTGTATGCTCTTGGAAATCCTGCATATCCAACTCATAATCAGATTCATAGCTGTCATACACAGGTTGGCTGGTACCAAGTGATATCTACTCATTTACATATTCTGAACAAGAGATAAACTACGCATTTGGCTCCTCCTCTTCTCCTTCATGGCTCTCCCAAGGATCAGATTCACAATCATAATAAACAGGAACCATGGGAGAGCTCTTCTCTTTGTCATCTTCGATGGGATATTCATCAAAAATCATTTGTTCTTGGTTAGTATTGGACATCAATTCTTCGTCATAAGAAGGGATGCCAAGAACATCTGTTTCCAGGAATGGAATATCCTCTGTATTTTATTCATAAGAGCGGGGAGCAAAATATGCCTTCAATTCCTATATACTTGCAGAAAGTGATTGTATTAGCTCCATCAACTCCTCCGGGGGATGTCCCTCAACCTCACATCTTTCGAAAGAATGAAATATGTCCTGAACCCCATCTCTATACTCCTCACAACAGTTATGACATATTAACATAGAAGAATAAAACTTTTGACAGTGCCTATTGAAAGCTGCATGAAATTATCCCAGGGAGGAGATGCTAGAAGGGGGTAAGGATTGATACCACTGACGAGCATCTCCTGCTAATGAAAACATGAACGTATTCATTAATACATCTTCATGATGTATCTCCCATTGATGCATGAGTTCATGAAACTCATGAGTTTTCTTTCTTGGTAGAGGGGTATGTACTCCAAGGGAACATTCACCTATGCACAAGGGAATATTTCCGTAATAGAAATTGACGACTCCACTAGGGATCAAATTTTCAGTTTTTTCTTTCCTTGGTTCATTCATGAACGTTTCCTATCCTTAGATCCCATTTTATGATTTAATATGTCCTTACATCTTTTTGTCTTTGCTAAGTTGTCTCACAGAGATTTTTAATGAATTTCCCTGATTTTTTGAACTTTTAAAGTTTTTCTCAAACTTTCCTTAGGACTAGCACCCCTCTATGGTTTAAGTCTGAGCGTTGTTACCTAATCAACACTCACCTAGAGTCTACCAGGGAGTGCTAGAATGCTCTAGTGCTTTGGCTACCAGAGTGTCGATTTTTCTTTCTTTGAAAAATTGCAGACTTTATTGCTAGCTGGGAAGTCCTAGGATCTTTTTCTTTGAATCATATCTTATTATGTTATATCTTGTCCTCTATTTGACTCAAACTTGCTACCTTTCATTCTTTTAGTCCTTATTGAGTTTGTGTTGTATTTCCTTATTTCCAAATCAACTGTTCTCTCTCAAAATTGGTTTCTTTTTGCTTCTCTTCTCGATTATCTGATTGATTGGAGGTTTTCATAAGGAAGTTCATTGATCATAGTATTTTTTTCCTTATATTTGATCCCTTAATCAATTCATGAAGACTATAAAGTGTGAGTTTTTGTTTCTTAGTATTTTTCCTTTGAGTGAATAGTTTGGTAGTTCTTCTTCTTCTAGTCTCTTGTTTACTGCTGAGAGTGTCTTTGTTGTGTACTTTTTCTTCTTCTTTTTTCAAACCACTATAGTGAAACTTTTTCATCATTGAAAAAATCACGAAGCATTAGATGAAAATTATAGTTTGCATTCACAATCAAACATAGAAATACTTGTATGCATTGGTTTTGGATATTAATAGGGTCCTATTTATAGTTTGGCAATTGTTTGAAGTCTTGTTGAGAACAAAATAGTATAAAATTTTTCATTCTTGAGTGCTTGTTAATGACAAATGAAAATAATCTCTTCTCCTTCCCATAGCTAGAAGTTCATTGAAAGAAAGTTTGCATATAATTATTTTAACCTTTTTGGGCATTCGAGTCTCAAACATCATCTGTTTCACTATCATTCACCCTTGTGTAATGAACAACCATGAAAATGAACGCTAATTAAAATCAAACTAGAAACTTTTATTTTTTTGGATCTTTACACCAACAATAGACTAGGACTAGAGATTTGGAATAGGCTGTGAGAATAACTCTTCAAAGCGTTCAATACAAATACATACTATTGTGATAGGGAGAGCAAATCCAACCTTCATATAAGCATAGCTGGGATCCCCCTCTCACACAGGGGTTAAACACAAGGTCGCGTGTAGGGGAGTAATAAAGATGATCCCTCTGAGGCTCAACCAATCATAGTAGTACGCTCTTATATTGGGGGTTCTTCTTGAGGATCAAATATTTTCATTTGGTCTTGGAGCTTCGTGAATTCCAAATTCTTTCGGGGTCCTCTAGAGTTTATCGGTCCATTTTTCCTTAGCTCTCTTGCAGAATTTCAGACTTAATATCCTTCCCATATGTTCAGACTCGACTGTCAACTATACCCGCCCAGAGTCTAACTTCGAGTTGGTATCCTTAGTGGCCATAATATTTAGGGTCCTTACACATGGTGATGGTGAAGGGAAGTATTTTTTGTACCTAGAACAGACGTTGGTCAAACTCACTCGGGCTCCTTGGATGGTAACCCATGGGTAAAACTATGAGGGAACTTGCACCAAGGTGTAAGTATGTTAAGAAGGATGCCAATGTAACTAGTCCACCTACTTATATCCTAGCCCCTTCTTAATTTGATCACACGATGTTGGATTTCATCACCAACTAGTACGTTCATTGAGAGAAGACATTGTTTTTCTTGTTGGTTTTCTATATTTTTTAGCAAGTGTTGTTTGTTTACTTTAGTTGTCCTTAAACATTGGTACTCTGGTCGATAAAGGTATTTGTATGTCATGTAGGATGCAAGGGTTTCCTCCAGAAGGCTACGAACTTGTTGAGGGGTCCTAAATCCCTTTAACTCAATAGCAGGAACCAAACTCCCCACCAAGCCCCAATTAGACTCTGCAACGTTTAATAGTGGAATGGTTCTCTAGATCTCGCGATCCGACCAATTGATCGATGGGATTTATGTAGTGATTGACAAGATATCTTCTTGTGAAAACTCCGCCTTTAGTTTGAACGTTCTCTTTTTGTATTTTCTCTTATTAGATGGTTCTGATGAAGGATAGGTGCTGGTATAAACCAACTGGGTAAAGAAAAAGGGGGAAAACTTAACTACTGAAGAAGGCTGAGCTCGGGATAAACCTCGTGATCAAGCATGCAGACAAATATTTTCACACCTACAACAAGCCTAGTACTAATACATCAACTTGTTGGTATTTATATTATTGTCTGGGATACAACTATCGAAAGAAAACATACATGCAATAAAATGATGGCAGCAAGAAAAATAGTTTCCTTATCTCTAATCACTAAGCACACATTAACACAATGATTTTCTTTCCATCATTAGGGACAAGAATTAATAAAAATATTGAATCAACTAACTTATCAATAGATTCAGAAACTCTTACTCATTACATCATCCATTCATGAGATAAAGTCGAAAGTAATTCCTCCTTAGATCCAATTACACACGCCATTGATGAAAAAAATAGAAGTTTGTCTCCGGTCCTAAACATGACTTCTCAATTAAGGTAGTTCCGAAATAGTTCTTTACAATTCCAAAAATGAGGGTCTTTACCACAACCATCGACCTTTTCTAAAAGGTCAATCCTCTTATTTATAACAAATTATTAACTAAAAATAACTATCAAAAGTGCAAGCTAAGTAAACAAAACATCGCCACATGGCGCTTCCATCTCTCTGTCTTCTAAGAGTCATCAAATGGTGTCACTTGAGTGGTTGATTCTTCTCATCCTATGACCACTTGACGAAGAGTTCCTCGCATGTGTTGGCATACAAGAATATGTGTTGGTCCATCGGGGTTGAAAGGATCTCCTTTATTTCTACTTCCCATGCCCAATACTTGACAACTTTAACACTTAACTATTGTAACACTACCCAAGCCTTGATCGGGTGCTCCATGAACTATTGTACTTGACCTGGCGCCATGTTCACCACCTTTGATATCTCTACAGTCCATGACGAGTCTTATTTTGCATGTTGTTTGACTATGTCATGCATGTCTACAAATTCCTCGGGTGAGACGAATTCTGGGAGACCGATGTCTCTCATGTCCCGATTGATATTGGTCCAACTTCTTTCTCAATAGGACCATTTCTCTTGAATCTCCTGCTGAGGTTCTTGGGCCATCTTCACCCAGTATTCGGTCGACTTCCTTATATGATCTATGTTGTTGTCGCTTAACACCTGAATGCCATGTTCTTCGACATCTCAACCCTTTTGAACCATGCTGATGTAATCAATTCTTTCCACTGCTTGGTGTGCCTTCTCATACCATATTTCCATGTATTTTTATGTTGCTAGTGCCATAAGGGTGTCTTCTTGGAAGTCGTATATCCCTAGAGTGAAAAGGTGCCGCTCACTCATGAATTTTCCATAGGCGTCTTGGAACTCACTTCTTAAAAACAATGTGGCTTGCGTGGAGTCTTGGTAGTATTTCTCCAAGTGGCACAGATGATCCAAATCCTTTAGCACAACGGCTAGCTCCTCTTCATATTTCCTTGCTCTATCCAGGGAGGCATCTATGATCGCCATTTCTACGACGATAAGCTCAAACGTTTTGGCATGCTCTGTGCTGATAGATTTCCCCTATGTGGTGATGAGGATCAAAATGTCCATTGTAAGACTCCTCTTCTTAGTGGTTCTCTTCATGATGGCTTTTCTCTTTCATTCGTAGGTGATTTATTATATATCAACGACCTCATCAATGGGTTCGGGGATTTGTTGTTCTCCCCAAGTTAGAGTATTTTTCAGGCTCCCGACTATGTGTATATGTTCAGGGATGGGTTCCTGAAACTCTTCTATGTGTTCCAATGGCTTGACCTTGATTGTTTCTCTTATGCTGACAAGGTACTAACAAAAACTAAGGACTCAGGGGAACGTTCAGTACTTACTTGGTAATCGGCTATTGAAACATCGATTTCCTATTTTGGAATTTCTCCTTCTGGTTCGCCCAATCCTCTCTCATCCCTCAAGTTGTCCATTGGGGTTGATGGTATGTCGAGTGGCTCAACGTCCAATGCACTTTCTACCTCATGCTCTCTTTGCGGGTGGCTCTGAATTGAAGCATCCACACCTGGGGTGGATGTTTTCTCAGGTTCTTTCTCCTATTTAATTTTAACCAGAGTGACTAGGGACACCTCTGAGATCTCTTCATTATCATAGATGGTTATTAAAGAGAACAAGGGATTTGGTATACTTTTTCTCCCTTATGTCCTCTCTATCTCATGCCAAGCTGAAACTTCCCCTAGCGATCCGACCTGTGGTGGTGGAGCTTCAGGTTTATCTGACCCAGTGATTTCTTTAATCTGTATCGGCTCTGGACCACTCGGTTCTCTTGGGATTTTGACTTGATCATCAACGAGGACCCTCACCATATCTATCAAATCAATATAATTTTGCAATTGATCAATGATTCTCTATGCCCCTTCTATCAAGAGCAATCCCCTTCTCTGTGCCTCTGTTGTTTCCGAAACTTTGATTTCTTCCCTGGATCTGAGGGCCTCTTGAGATGACTGATCTATCGTTTCCACCTCTTCATCCATGATCATGGCCTTGAAACCGGTCATGTTTGGGTTGGCCATCCTTTGCACCACCTCATCCCAATCCCATGCACACTGTGAAAATTTCATCCTCAAACTTATCATGAGCATACGACCAACAGGATGATACTTGTGAAGCGTGTTTGGGGACCAGACCTCTAGGATCGTGCTTGCAGAATCGAGCTGTCTAGAATATGACTTCCAGTTGGTTAAGCCCCTCTTGTTTGGATTGAGAAGTGTCCTTCATTAGATAGAACCCTATATGAAAACCATAGGGTATGAAAGTCCATTTCTTGTCTTTGACCAATGTGGTGTTATAGCCCAACAGGATGCTCTGATAACAGATTTCTCCCACAACGAGCCGGTTTGGGACATGAGCGGGTAGGAGATGTGGTGCTCTGGTGGCCCCAAACACCCTGATGTAGGTTTAGCATTTGTCCAAGTACAAATGGACTACCTTGTCTATCATTTTCTTGGCTATTGCCGATAGTCTTGGGAATTCCTTCTTAAAAATAATAACATAATATCATAGATGAGTGTGTAAGATTTCTTGTACCCATTATCCCATAGTATGATGAAGTAGACATGAACTGGGAGCTCTGCAACATGCCATCTTAGATTCATGCCGACAAAGACGTTCCTTGCGCACATGACATCGAGTAGGTATGAAGCCATGTAGAAAGTTGGTGCCTCTCCTTCCTTCGACGTCTGAGTCTGTTGTACACAGATGCTTAATTGTTTTGAGATTATCGCTCCCCAGTTGAAGCTTCTCTCGATGATTGCAATTATGTATGCCAAAGGCATCCATGCTTCTAAAAATTGGAGCAATCCTTTTCTCCATATAACCAACATATGAGAGCCATCAGATAGATGTATGGCTCCCTCAAATTAATCATTCCATACCAGCCATTGCTATGGTTGGTGAACTTCTTTTCCTCCTTCCACCATGAGGCCATCAACCGACTGGTGTCATGGAACACATACAACTTTACCACGAAGTCCATGTTGAGTTGCTCCTCTGGGTCCCTAAGCTTGTAGTACTTCTGGACTTTTGTTGGGAGGAAAAATCTGACACATCCACCATTCTCATCCTTGATCAAGCATTTCTACCCATCTGTGTGGTTGATGAGCCATTTCAGAACCTCTATGTAGGGGAAAACCGGGGTTATACTTGCCACTATGTGTAAATACGACAGTCGGATGTTCGGGAACAACTATTCATTGAGCGCCCTTACGTCCGGGTCACTGTGTGGGATATATTCTGGGTATTCTTCTCTGCTAATCCTGTTAAAGAGATCCCTCCATTGAGGGAGAATTGTTAGAAAAATAGGACCGTGGAGCAATAAAATAAAAACAAATGCGGAAACAAAACACAGAAGATACACAATACAATAGAGACACAGATTTACGTGGTTCACCCAGTGTGGGCTACATCCACCAGAGAAATTGCCAGGTCCTTCCTTTATTATTATCCAGGATATGAAGGGATACAACCTACAACAAACCTGCTGTAACTTCCTCTTCTTTCTCTCACAGTCTCCTATCTTAGAATACAATATTTTCCATCAACCATAGCCGCAATACATTTCCCTCATAAAAGAGGGTTGCCTTCTAGGGAAAAAACCCTAACATAATTTCTACCGTTAGATCTATGACCTTATAATGAACGGTCCAGATTTACAATGAAATTACAATATACATTTACAAGGCAATTTTTTCTTCGGGGGCTCGCTTGCCCCCAGACTCCCCAGCTGGGGGGATAGCCCCCATGGACCCCACAGAGGGGGTACCCCCCTCTGCACTCCCGCACGTGGAAGAGTGTAAATACTTCTGGGGTGTAAATACTTCATGGGGTATAAATATGGCTGAAAGTAAAACACCTCTGAATTAGGAAGATAATCAGGCTCCACAACCAACAAGAATTACTTTGGACCTGATGCTCACTTCAGTATCATCGAAGGCCGGAAGCCGAACAAAATATTTCTTTGTCAAGGTTTTGATGACAGGATCTGCCCTAGGAGCGTACTCCAACTGCCTTGCAGTTTCCAGAGAAGAACCTTCACCTAACTCAACTTATTTCAGATTTGGTGCTCTCGACGAGCGTTTGGTGGTTTTCTTTCTCGAAGGCATATTACCTACATCTATAACATAGTTCAGGGACTGTGTAAGAAAATCGGGTGTGCATATACAAATTAAAACCAACGAATTGATAGACTTGGATACATATCTCTGAAGCTTTTTAAACCTGGTTTTGATAATAAAAGGTTCAGTATAGTCCCGAGGTGCTCACTTTGCTCTTTTAGATTCTCTAAAATTCAACTTATTTGCAAAATGAATTTGTTCAAAACCATTCCAGATATTTAAACAGGGATGAACTTACCTTGTCGCATCAACCATTCAATTCGAGTTATGAGTAATTCATCAAATCTGCCGCTAGATCTTCAGAGATGTTTAAAATTAAATTCATTGTGGGTTGACGGCGCGGGCGCGGGCGGTAATGTTTTCTATCAACGATTTCAAAATGTTGTTTTATAATCAATGCACGAGGTAGAAACTAATGTAGGATCGGGCATTAAATGGTCTATTAAATGTCCAAATTCGATCATATCTTATGCTGCAAACATCCCATCATTTCGCTAGTCTAGTTGGTGGATCGGTGATCGAGATTGTGATTTAAATGTTTTCGTTGATATCTTCTTGCAAAATATTTGACGTCGATCAGTCTTTCCGTACAATGCTGACATGGAAAATCTGACTCGGAGCTGTGACTAGGACCCAGGGAACCAAAAATATGACTCGGGATAAAACTAGAATGTACGACCCCCTTACATGGTAAAGACACGTGGCATTCGAGACCAGTGACTTGTGTTAATTGGATTCGGGACTTTATTTAATCCATATGTTCTAAAACCCAATCTTAAATTTTTGATGCCGAAAAAGTTTCAAGGATCGACGATCGACGATAATTTGATCGCGGTCAAAATGATTGTTGTAACTTTTCTGGATTTCCTCGATCCTGATAAGGCGCGTTGGGAATCAACTATAGACAATTTCTTTACGTCCTTTGTTAACATCTATCTTTCTCGTATTTCGATGATGTTGAAGGGGATCAACTGTCTCTCAAACCTTTGTGTGAATTACTTACACAAACCAAAACCACCTTCTACCAATGTCGTTGAGGATCGACGCTCAACAACGATTGTTTTTGTGTGTTTCCTTTACTTACTTGAATTCTTTCTGACACCGAATCTAAGCGCGTTAGGTGTAGTGTTTAGCTGTTGATTCTTAATTCAAGTGTTAAAGTATTTTAGACATGAGGCTTCACAAGTTCAAACAAACTTGACTAGGTGACTAGAGACATGAAAAAACAAACAAAGATAACCATTTCCCAAAATGAAATTGAATCAGATAGTGAAGAAAACAAGTGGTACCCAAAAAGTGGAAAATTTTGATAAGGCTTTTAGGGTGTGTTGAGTGCTCAACAAATGGTGACTTACTGGGTGAAAGCAGAATCTTTGTTCCTTCCCCGGGCTCAGCTGCTACAGAATCTAATTAAGAACTTAGCTAGTTTTTATCAGAGCCTCCTCTATCCTTGCGTTTGAAATTCCCCTAGTTCGTGACTCTAGGATTTCCTGTGGGGTTTCAACCTTTATTCCACCTTCATTCCCTTTAACCATGACCCATGCCCTCTTTTGAAAAGAGTTGAAGAAATCATTCACTGGCACTAGGCCTTTTAATTATCATCATTCACTTGCTATAGCGTTGCTCCGTTGGTAGCGAGTGTCCATATCCCCGATGAAGTCACCCCGACGTCACAGACCTTGCTCCACTGCCAGTGAGCGTCCATAGGATCGACGAAGTTATCTGCATATTCTCTCCTACTTTTTGCTCATTTGATATAATTGATTTTATTTCGATAGAATGCCCTGAGCGAGTGGGAGAGGAGGACATTTGTTATTTGCAAAATGAGATGGTTAAGGTGAAATTTTTCTAGCTCTGTCTTGAGGTGCATGTGGTCCTTTCCATCTTACCATCTTTCCCTTCAGGTTTTACTAGGCCACTAGGCAGACACTTCATCACTTTCCAAGGTTCTTTATTTGCAAAGGTTAGATACAAAACTCCTTCAAAACAACCACAATTCTCCCAACACTTCTTGTCTTGTATGCAAGCATGATTCAAGAACAAAATTCACTATACCGCATGAATTAAGATCAACCAATGCCTTGCAGAACACAATCTTAAAAGAGAAAAAAATACTATAACAGGAAAACAAAAAATGAAGGACTCCGCAATTAGCCTACCTAAAAACAAAATATCATGAAAACACACACCTTGTTATTATTTTATTTTATTTTTTAACAGAAATATTGTTTTAGGGCTTGGCTATTCACCAGGAGGGCGTCAGTTTCCCCCATTATAGTTTGAAACCGATGCATTCCTATCCCAAGTTTCTCAGCTACCTGAAAAGGTTCGATCCATAGATTCCGAAACTTCGAATGTTTCCCCTTCGGCTAATTTGCTCTGTCCCATTTTAGGACTAAGTCTCCTACTTCAAAATTATTCTCTTTGGCCTTATGCTTTTCAAACCACCTTTTAATTATCTGTTGATGAGAAATGAACTTTGATTTTTCTTTCTCCCTTTCTTCTTCCAGCATGAGGAGGGTATCAATTCTTTATTGAATAACCGATTGTTGGTTGTGGAGCCTGATTATCTTCCAGATTCAGAGGTCTTTTTTTCCAGTCGTGTTTATATCCCATGAAGAATTTACACCCCAGAAGAATTTACACTCTTCCATGTGGGGTAGTGCAGAGGGGGGTTACTCCCTCTTCGGGGTTCGGGGGAAAGCAAGCCCTCGAAGGAAAAATTGCTTTGTAAATGTATATTGTAATTTCATTGTAAATCTAAACCATTCATTATAAGGTCACAGATCTAACAGTAGAAATTATGTTAGGGTTTTTTTCCCTAGAAAGCAACCCTATTTTATGAGGGAAATCCACTGAGACTAAGGATGAGAGTGAATATTGTATTCTAAGATAGGAGACTATGAGAGAACGAAGATGAAGTTACAATGGGTTTCCTGAAGGTTGTATCCCTTCATTTTCTAGATAATAATAAAGGATGGACCTGGCAATTTCTTTGGTGGAAGTAGCCCACACTGGGTGAACCACGTATATCTGTGTCTTTGTTGTATTGTGTATCTTCTGTGTTTTATTTATGCATTTGTTTTATTTTATTGCTCCATGATATTTTTTTCCTAACAATTGGTATCAGAGAGAAAGGTAACTCGCAGGAAAAGAGGGTTCCTGGTTCAAGTGGGAGCAATGTCGAAAGATGGAAAGTTTAGGGTCGAAAAATTTAACGACCAAAACTACTAGTTATGGAAGATGCAGATGGAATATTATTTATTACAGAAGGATCTATTCCTACCATTGGGTGGAATAGAAAAGAAGCCGACGGCTATGAAGGATGAAGAATGGGAGATTCTTGACATAAAGGCTCTAGGAACGATACAACTGATCCTGGCAGCGTCGATGGCTTTCAATATTTCGAAAGAAAAGACAACGAAGGGTTTGATGGATGCATTGGATAAATTGTGTGAAAAACCCTCAACGCCCAATAAGGTATTTATAATGAAGAGATTATTTAATATGAATATGTCAGAAGGTGTGTCTGTTGCAGATCATTTAAATGAATTTAATACAGTTACTAATCAACTAAGTTCTGTAAAAGTGGACTTTGATGATGAGGTCAGGGATCTTCTAATATTGTGCTGATTGCCAGAAAGATGGAATGACTTGGCCATGGCTATAAGTAACTCTGACTCTGGTTCAAATACTTTAAAATTTGATGATGTTGTTGGTGTTATCCTTAGTGAGGAAATGTGATAGAAAAGCACAGGTGAGACATCAGGTAATGTGTTGAACATGGAGAATAGGGGAAGACAAAAGGATAGAGGAAAGGGATTAGGGAACCACAAGATGACTATGAAGGGAAGATCCAAATCTAGACTTGGAAAGATAGAGTGATGGAATTGTAGGAAGAAAGGACATCTGAAGAAATATTGCAGAGCTCCAAAGAAACAAAGAGATAGACAACAGGAGAAAAATCAGGAAGCAAATGTAACAGGTGATGTGTTACAAGATGCTTTGATTCTTTATTTAGATAATATTTCTAAGTCTTGGGTGATAGATTCAGGGGCTTTATTTCATGCCACACCCCATCAGAAACATTTTCTAGATTATGTTCAAGGTGATTTTGGACAGGTTCATTTGGGTGATGATGCACCATGCAAAATTGTTGGAATGGGAAAGGTAAAAATAAAGAAAAGAAATGGAAACCAATGGTTGTTGAAAGAGGTAATACATGTTCTAGATCTAAGGAAAAATATAATTTCAATAGGACAATTGGCAAGTGAATGTTGTATATCCATATTTACAGATAAGACATGGAAGGTCATCAAAGGATCATTGGTGATAGCAAAAGGAGAGAAGGTAGGTACATTGTATTTATGTATTGGTAGTACTGACTCTTATATCTCTTTAGCTTCTACAGGAGTGGATACAACATTGTGGCATCATAGGATTGGACACATGAGTGAGAAGGGGATGTAGATACTTCACAAAATAAAGTTGTTGCCAGATCTTAAACAAATTGATTTGGACTTCTGTGAGCATTGTGTTTATGGAAAACATAAGAGAGTCAGATTTCTCAGAGTCAGAAAATAAAAGAAGAGTGAAAGGTTAGAGCTTGTGCATACAAATGTATGGAGACTAGATCAGGTATCATCTCTTGGTGGCTCTCGTTACTATGTTACTTTTATTGATTATGCAACTAGAAAAACTTGGGTTTATTGTATTCGACAAAAATCTGATGTTTTTGATACTTTTAAGAAATGGAAAGCTTTGGTTGAGAATGAGATAGGAAAAAAGTTGAAGTGTCTCAGATCAGATAATGGAGGTGACTATTGCAACAAGGAGTTTGATGATTACTGTTCATACCATGGGATTCGTAGAGATAAGACAGTTCCAAGAACACCATAAGAAAATGGTGTGTCAGAAAGGATGAACAGGACAATCATGGAGTGTGCAAGGAGTATGATATTGCATGTTGGTTTTCCCTTACAGTTCTGGGCAGATACTGTAGATATTGTTGTTTACTTAATAAACATAGGACCTTCAATCTCTTTGGATGGTAGAATTCCAGAGGAGGCATGGACAGAAAAAAAGGTAAACTATTCTTTTTTTAAGACTTTCAATTGTGAAGCATTTGTCCATATTGATAAAGAAAATAGAACAAAGCTTGAGGAAAAATCCAAGAAGTGTACCTTTATTGGATATGGTGTTAATGATTTTGGTTATCACTTATGGGATTATGAAAATAAAAAAAATCATTAGGAGTAGAGATGTCATATTCAATGAGAAGGTCATGTACAAAGATTAGTTGCAGGGAAAAAAATAGGAAAAAGAAAAACCAGAATACACAGTGCTTAATGAGATTACTAGAAAATAAATTCCAAAGGAACCAGAAAATCAAAATGTACAACAACATGAGAAAGATGTGCCTCAAACTCCTGCAAGTGTAGTTAGAATATCTACTAGGTTAAGTATACCCCCTGAACGATACTCTCCTTCAATGTATTATTTATTGTTGACTGATTCTGGTGAACCAGAATGTTATGAAGAGGTAATGCAGGTAGACACCAAAAATAAGTGGGAGAAAGGCATGAAGGAGGAAATGGATTCCTTGGTAAATAACCAGACTTGAGACTTGGTTCAGTTTCCTGCAGGAAAAATAGCATTGTAGAAGAAATGGGTTTACATGTTGAAGGAAGAAGATGGAGGAGAAAAGCGGTACAACGTTAGACTTGTTGTAAAGGGGTTTGCACAAAAGAAAGGTACAGATTTTGATGAAATATTTTCTCTTGTTGTTAAAATGACTTCAATTAGGACTATTTTGAGTCCCGTGGTAGTAGAAGATTTGCTACTTGAACAGTTAGATGTAAAAACAACTTTTCTCCATGGGGATTTGGAGGAAGAGATTTATATGCAGCAACCACAGGGGTATGAGGTCAAAGGGAAGGAGAATTTGGTATGCAGGTTGAAGAAGAGATTGTATATCCTAAAGCAAGCTCCAAGGCAATGGTATTTGAAGTTTGATAGGTTTATGACAAAACAGGGTTATAGTAGATGTCATTTCGATCACTGCATTTATTTTAAAAGGCTAGAAAATGGAAGCTATATTATCTTGCTATTGTATGTAGATGGCATGCTTGTTGCAGGGTCTAATATGCAGGATATAAATGTGCTCAAGAAGAAATTATCTAATTCATTTGTGATGAAGGATTTGGGTGCTACAAAGAAAATCCTTGGTATGAGAATAACAAGAGACAGGAAAAATCGCAAATTGACATTGTCTCAGGGTGAGTACATAGAGAAGGTGTTGGAGAGGTTTAGAATAAAAAATGAAAAACCAGTTGGTACTCCTTTGGCCAACCATTTCAAATTAACTAAGGAAATGTGTCCCAAGACATAGGAGGAGATAAAATACATGTCTAAGGTCCCTTATTAATCAACAATTGGTAGCTTGATGTATGCTATGGTTTGCACAAGACTGGATATTTCACATGCAGTGGGAGTTGTGAGTAGGTGTATGAACAATCCAGGTAAAGAACATTGGGAGGAAGTAAAGTGGATTCTCAGGTATTTGAGAGGTACTGCTACTCATGCATTATGTTTTGGAGGTTTAGACACTTTTCTACAGGGACATGTTGATTCTGATATGGCAGGTGATAAAGATAGCAGGAGGAGCACCACATGGTATGTTTTTACTATAGGTGGAACAATAGTAAGTTGTATTTCGAAACTGAAAAAGGTTGTTGCACTTTCAACAACATAAGCATAGTATGTTGTTGCTACAAAGGCTAGTAAATAAATGATTTGGTTACATAGGTTTATGGAGAAATTGGGAAAGAAGTAGGAGAATAGAAGGTTGTACTATGACAATGAGAATGGCATTCATCTTGCAAAGAACTCAGCCTTCCATTCAAATACTAGGCATATACAACTGAGGTACCATTTCATATGATCCATCTTGGAAGATGGACATTTGAAATTGGAAAATATACATACTAGAAAAAATCCTACAGACATGTTAACAAAGGGAGTAACCAGGGAGAAACTGAGTTCATGCTCAGTTTCAGTTGGTCTTCAAGCATGAAGGTGAAGATGAAAAATTTTCCAGGTCCAAGAAGGTTCATAGTCCAGCAGTTACAACAGCAGTGGAGTTATTGAGATCAGTCTCCAAGTGGGATATTGTTGGTTGTGGAGCCTGATTATCTTTCAGATTCAGAGGTCTTTGTTTTCAGTCGTGTTTATACCCCATGAAGACTTTACACCCTAGAATAATGTACACTCTTCCACGTGGGGGAGTGTAGAGGGGGGTTACGCCCTCTACGGGGTCTGGGGGCAAGCAGGCCCTCGAAGGAAAAATTGCCATGTAAATGTATATTGTAATTTCATTGTAAATCCGTACCATTCATTATAAGGTTGTAGATCTAACGGTAGAAATTATGTTAGGGTTTTTTTCCCTAGAAGGAAACCCTCTTTTATGAGGGAAATGTATTACGGCTAAGGATGAGAGTGAATATTGTATTCTGAGATAGGATACTGTGAGAGAATGAAGAGGAAGTTACGACGGGTTTGTTGTAGGTTGTATCCCTTCATTTGCTAGATAATAATAAAGGAAGGACCTATAAATTTCTCTGGTGGACATAGCCCACACTAGGTGAACCACATATATCTGTGTCTCTATTGTATTTTGTATTTTCTGTGTTTTTTTCCGCATTTGTTTTATTTTATTGCTCCGCGATCTTGTTTTTCTAACACCGATGAGGGTTTTCCTCTAGAATCCTGAGAAAGATGAAGAGATGGAAGATATAACCCGTTTTGGAGAATGGATTCTTGTCTGTATACCAGAAACTATGGGGAATTCCCTATATCTTCCTTGGGTGTTATCCTATCGGCCAATAAGGCATTATGAAGTGAACTATGCCAATTCCCTTGATTGTATGCAACTGTTTTCTTTAATATCCTCACTAGGTTCTTATTGGTTGATTGTGCCACTCCATTTCCTCGTGGATAGTAGTTTGGAGAATATCTGATTATGATTCATTTGTCTAGAGTGAATTCTTTTAATAAGGTGGAATAAAAATAAGCAGCATTATAAAAAACAAAAACGTAAGGCATACCAAACCTTGTGATCAACTGTTGTTCTATGAATTGGATTATCACCTTTTCATTTACATGAGTCAGAGGGACGACCTATGCCCATTTCGTGAAATAGTCTGTGGCAGTTAATATGTATCTATTTTGTTTTGAAGAACTTGGTGTAATTTCCCATATGATGTCTAACCCCCATTGCTCGAATGGTCTGGCGACGACCACAGGTTGGAGTGGGAAAACTACTCTCTTTTCATTTCCTGCACTCATTTGACAAGTCTTACAGTTTCTAGAATGTGTGTGAGCATCTTTAAACATAGTAGGCCAATAATAGCTGGCTCTCAGTATCTTGTGAGCGGTGGTGTTCCCTGCAAAGTGTCCTCCTGCATGACCATCATGGATCTCCTTCAAAACTTTGTCTGCATCTTCACGTTTGAGACATCTTAGAAGTACCCCATCATAATTAACGCGAAAGAGGACCGAATTGATGAGATGATATTGTGCCGATTTTAGTCTGAGGGATCTACTTTCCTTAGGGTTTAGGTTTTCAGGGCAAGTCCCATGATGAAGGATATACGTTAGTTTCCCATACCAAGACTCCTTCCCTGGGGGAATATATAAGTCTTCACTACACCATAATGCCAATTCATTCTCCTATCTGGGGTCTTCATTTACTAGGTTCTGGGCTTCAACAACTAGTTTACACAATCCTTATCCTTTAACGAGTTTGGCAGGTTTTATATCTAGATTAAATTCTTGGACCACTGCCATCCAGTTTCCTCTTCTTCCCCCCATCTCGTGTTGAGTAAATAGGGATCAAATTGCTGGATGAGGCATGATAACTTTGGTGTGGTTTTTTAGGATGTAATATCTGAAATGTTTCATTGCCTTGTACACAACATAAGCTTGTTTGTCTATGGCAGGGTAATTTAGTTCGATTCCTTGGAGATTAGTGCTCATAAATGAGATCGATGCCTCGTTTTTGTCATCATCCTTCTGAGTCAATACTGCGGCTAACGATTGGTCAGAGGCAAAACTATAGAGGAAAAAATCTCTACTAAATTCGAGACTTCACAACACTCGAGCTTGAGATATTGCAGTCTTAATATTGCTGAAAGAAATTTTTCGTTCGTTATCCCACTTAAAATCAACATCTTTACAGATCATTTTTTGCAAGGGTTTGATAGTTTTAGCAAAATCGGGTGAACTTCCTCACAAAATTGATTTTCCCAAAGAAGGATTGCATAGCCTTTTTTTTGTGTGGTAAGGGCAGCTGAGCTATTGCCCTAATTCATTCCGGGTCTATGAGAATTCCTTCTTGGGATATAATATGACCTAGTATTTTTCCTTCTTCGACACCAAAGATAGTTTTCTTCGGGTTCAACGATATACCGTATTTCCTACACCTCTTGAAAATCTGGGTTAGGTGTTGGATGTGATCTTCCCTACTCTTTGAATACACAGTCATGTCATCCCAATAAACTACTACACATTTGTTGATTAGTCCTCGAAAAGATACGTCCATGGCCCTTTGGAAGGTTGCCCCTACATTGATTAACCCAAAGGGCATGCGTTTATAAGGAAAGGTTCTCCACTTGGTTCGAAAGGTAGTTTTCAATCGGTCTTCCTCTGAAACTAGAACTTGGTTGTAGCCTAGAAAACCATCCAGCAGGGGGAAAATATCCAAACCAAACATGGTCTGCAAGAGTTGTTCCATCGGTGGAAATAGGCAATTGTCCTTTTCAGATAATCTGTTGAGGTTTCTGAAATCCACACATAGGAGGATCTCCCCAGAATGTTTCCCGACCGGAACCAATTTTTCTACCCAAGCAGAGTGTCTAACTTGAAAGATAATTTTAGCATCTAGTAATTTTTTTAATTCCTGACACATGAGGGGTTCCAGAGATGGGTGGTACTTTCAAAGCTTTTGCTTTAAGGGTTTTACTCTGGGTTTTAACAAGATTGTGTGTTGAATGATATGAGTGTAATAAGTTTTCAGATCTCGGTAGGACCATGAAAAACCATCTTGATATTCTATGAAAATTTTGAGATAGGCATTCTTTTCTTCTTTAAAAACTGTCTTGCCTAGATTTATATTTTTAGGGTTTTCTAGGGTTCTTAGGTTTACAGTCTCATACATGGGACATGAGATCCCTTTCTTTGTGTTTGTTGACCATTTAAATATTTCCCTCAAGTCAAAAAGGTTTTCCAAATTTTCTACCCCTTTCGGTATCGTGTGAAAACTTGGTTGGTCAGTCGAGTGATTTGTTCCACCTCTTTGTCTATGGGGACCCGTTTCTTTTAGTTTCTCCTGGAATAGTTCATTGTCAATAGCTAGGTCCTTAAAATTTTCCTGATTGGTTAAAAATATTATGATCTGTTCATCTCCTTCAAAGACCTTCCAATTAGAAATATTTTTGGGCACCGATTGCTTGTAGAGTAGCTCCACAGTGAACCAAGAGGCTTCACAGTCTTCTAAAGGGGATAGCCACGAGGTGGTAGTGGCTAGGGAATCAACACGAGTATTCTTTTCTCTAGGGATTGTTGTAATGTTGAAGGCTTCAAAATGCCCTATTATCCTATGCACTTCGTCTTGATAATTCCTTGGGTGGGGAGAGTTGTAGTGTATATTTTTCCTTACTTGCCTAACAATGATTTCAGAGTCTCCGAAAACCTTTAGTTCTTTAACGTTTAATTCTATGGATTTCTTTATCCCTTGCACTAAAGCTTTATACTCAACGATGTTATTAGTGCATTCAATTTCTAGTCTGCGGGACATAAAATTTCGTTTACATTTTAGATCAATGAGGATACACCTTGCTCCTGACACTTATTGCGATTTAGATCCATCAAAGTATAAGGTCCGTACTTTCAAATGAGAATCGTCAGTTTTTTCATGCTTACTAACTTCTCCCTTTCCCCTTATTTCGCCTGTGGTTTCCAACAATGTTTCTTGACAGAATAGGGTTTATTCTGCTATTGTTGGTACATTCTATTGAAAATTCATTTAGGAGTTTTGAGTCAAAGGAACATCATATGGGAGAGGGGAGAAATTTCCGAAGTCGGAGTTGTAGGAGTAGTTTCCTAGCACGGGGAAATCTGATGAAGAGGGTTCATTGAGGGCTTCTAAATTGGTGACATTGTGTTTGAGATACCTTTCCCTATCGATCCTAATCATGTTTGTGTGTCCCTTTAATGGAAACCAAAGGTGAGCCTAGTCTGTGCTAAATTATCCATTCAACTTCTCATACCAATCTCGACTAAGTATCATTCCATAAGCTTCATGTATATCTACCACAATGATGTCAATTACTTAAACAAATTTTGGGTGTGTTGCCATTCTGATCATGACATCCTTGAGTTCTCCCATCACTTTCACCTGGGTTCTGTCTAATTGTATCACATGTTTATCTCTTTTGAGAGGGACTACATTTATTTCTTGTAGATAGATAATGGCATAACATTAGAGGATTCCCCTGAGTCAACCAAACAATTATGGAGGTTTTTGTTGAAGACTTCAAATGTCAAGAGGAACGGTGGGACAAAAGGATTTCCTTTTTTATCTTCCGAGAAAGCGTTTATAGTCGATTTATTTCTTAGATTCGTGGGAGATATATTTTCCCCTTGATCGATGGTTTTTATTGGAGTATCTACTGTCTTCAAAGCTTGTAATAGAAAATCTTTTTGCTGGGGAATTCTACACATGTCCATGACCGATACATTTGCCTTTAATATTTTTAAATCTTCTACTATGTTTTAGTCTAGCTTGGGTGATTCTCATGTATGGATATTTATAGGTCTTCTTTGGGAGAAAAAAGGTTCTTTCGAGTGATTGGATGTTGGTTTTCCTCCCAAAGTTTGGGAAATTGTAAGGTCGTTTGAGACAGGTTGGGCCCTACTTCATGTTTTCACAACCAAGACCTCAACAGGTGGTTCTTGAACCTCAAATAGATCCTTGGAATGCATTGGAAAGTCTGGGTCCCACAAAAGCATGGATGTTTCTTTCGGCGGGTCAACTTCTTCCTGATCAACAATATTCATCGTTGAGCCACTTGATTGTTCGGTAAGGGAAACTTCATCTAGGAAATGATTGGCCATTAAATTCATGGCATGCACCCATTGTGGGTAGTCTCTTTCAGAGTGTTTATCCTAGTGATAGGTACATAAAGAGTCAGATGCTACATTGCGCAGATCGATGTTTAAGTTGGCTGGGGGAGGTTCAATTACTTTGAATGGTGGGTTCCTTTTAAAAAAGGGTTTATAGGGCCTTTAGCCTTGGTTTCCTTACCCCACACTTATTTTCATGTCTATCATTTCATTTGACAACTTATTTATCATCCGTTTTAGGTCTTCTATGTCTTCACTTCCCTTTTTGGGATCTTGTTATGTTTGCTTCCCTAGGGGCATGGTCAAAAAGAGTCCTCTCCTGGGTGGAGGTTGAACTTACTTCTTAACTAATGAGACCTGGCCTTCTTTACATCCCTTCATTTGGAATTCAATTGTTTTGGCTTCCTCGAAATTCTCATCTAGGGTTGTTTTGGCAGACTTTTTTACAAACATGGAAATGGAAACAGGGTTCAATTTGCAATTCCTGAGTGAGTTTAGCTTCAGGTTGGAATTTGTTCAGGATAGTGGTAAATCATTGATTGAACTCTTTAAATTTTTCTTTTGAACTCATGGTGGCGGTGAACAACTCAGCCATCAAAGCACATGTAGCGGTTTCTTCTGCGAATTTGTTTAAAAAGTCCTTTTGAAATTTCGTCCAACTAGTTATGGACCCTACAGGAAAGTTGAAATACCACGTGGAGGCCGAATTCTCAAAGTTATAGGGGAAAATATTGCATACTACGTCTTCATGTTGGACATTCATCAGTCTAATAGCTAGTATGAACTTTTTGATATGATCTTCAGGAAATCTAGAGGTTTCAGGGTCAAATTTAGGGAGAAACTTTTTTGGATGTCGGGGAAGGTTATGTACTTGTTCGGGGATTTCCAGAGCATCTCTGGAAAACCACTGTTGATTATTCTCAGGTGAGTTTTCCCTTTCTTCATGATGATCATTGTTACCTTCCATGTCATTTGATTCCGAAGCTAGGCGATCCGAGTTAAACCCTTCTTTGTCATATTCAAAATTGTCAGGCTTAGAGGGGTTACGAACTGGTTTTTCAGGGATTAGATTAAGGGGATGTTCTATCTTAGTGAGGGAAAAATATACCATGTCTTCTACTGTGTGACCAAAAACCTGGTCGGGGGTGTCGACCACTGGTTTTCTTACTTGTTTTCTATGAGGAAGTAGTAGAGCTAAGGGTAGTGCTCCAATATGTCGGGCATAAGATCTTGTGTTTCATCTGAACTGGTTCAACTCCTCTTGGGGAAGAGTGTAAGGTATTTTAGGGAAAAAATTCTCTTCCTCTTGCTAGGGTGAGTTACTCATTTTAGGAGTACTCAGTGTATGTGGGTTGTCTTGAGAATGACTAGCCATGCATGTGGGTTGTTTTGAATCTGTAGGCTGTGTAAAATATTATATCAGGAATATCGTTAGTCATTCATTCAGTCAACCATCCTTCTAGTGCCATTTCTATTGAGGGGTCCTAAATCCCTTTAACTCAACAACAGGAAGAAAACCTGCCATCAAGGCCTAATTAGACTTTGCAAATTTTAATAGTGGAATGGTTCTCCAGATCTTGCGATCCAGCCAATTAGTTGATGGGCTTTACGTAGTGATTGATAGGATATCTTCTAGTGAAAACTCCTCCTTTAGTTTGAACGTTCTCTTTTTGTATTTTCTCTTATTAGATGGGTTTGATGAAGGATAGGTGCTGGTATAAACCAACTGGGTAATGAAAAAGAGGGAAAACTTAACTACTGAAGAAGGTTGAGCTCAGGATAACCCTCGTGCTCAAGCATGTAGACAAAGATTTTCACACCTATGAAAATCCTAGTACTAATACATCAACTTGCTGGTATTTCAATTATTGACTGGGATACAATTATCGAAAGAAAACATACATGCAATAAAATGATGGCAAGAAAAATACTTTCTTTAGCTCTAATCACTAATCACACATTAACACAATGATTTGATTTCCATCATTAGGGACAAGAATTAATAAAAATATTGAATCAACTAACTTATCAATAGATTCATAAACTCTTACTCATTACATTAGCCATTCATGATATAAAGTCGAAAGTAATTCCTCCTTAGATCCAATCACACACACTTTTGATATTTTTTTTTTTTGTCTCCAGTCCTAAACAAGACTTCTCAATTAAGGTAGTTCCGAAATAGTTCTTTACAGTTCCAAAAATGAGGGTCTTTGCCACAACCATCGACCTTCTATAAAAGGTCAATCCTCTTATTTATAACAAATTATTAACTAAAAATAACTATCAAAAGTGCAAGCTAAGTAAAGAAAACATCACCACATGGCGCTTCCATCTCTCTGTCTTCTAAAAGTCATCAAATGGAATCAATTAAGTGGATGAACATTCTCATACTCTGACCACTTGACGAAGAGTTCCTCGCATGTGTTGGCATATGGGAATCTGTGTTGGTTCATCGGGGCTAAAAGGATCTCCTTTATTTCTATTTCCCATGCCCGATACTTGACTACTTTAACACTTAACTATTGTAATACTGCCCGAGCCTTGATCGGGTGCTCCATGAACTTTTGTACTTAACCTGGCGCCATGTTCGCCACCTTTTCTACCTATGTAGCCCACGACGAGTCTTGTTTTGCATGTTGTTTGACTATGTCATGCAAGTCGACAAAGTTCTCGGGTGAGCCGAATTTTGGGAGACCGATGTCTCTCATCCCTCGATTGATCTTGGTCTAGGTTCTTTTGCAATCGATCCATTTCTCTTGAATCTCCCGTTGAGGTTTTTGGGCCATCTTCACCTAGTATTCAACCAACTTCCTTATACGATCGATGTTGTTGTCCCTTAACACTCGAATGTCATGCTCTTCGGCGTCTCAGCCCTTTTGAACTGCATTGATGTAATAAACTATTTCCACTACTTGGTGCACCTTCTCAAACCATATTTCGATGTATTTTCATGTCGCTAGTTCCATAAGGGTGTCTTCTTGGAAGTCGGTTATCCCTACAGTGAAAAGGTGTCGCTCACTCATGAATTTTCCATAGGTGTCTTGGAACTCACTTTTAAAAAACACCGTGGCTTGCGTGGAGTCTTGGTAGTATTCGGCCAAGTGTCCTAGATGATCCAAATTCTTTAGTGCAATAGCTATATCCTCTTCATATTTCCTTTCTCTATCCAGGGAGGCATCTGTGACCACCATCCCTGCTTTGATAAGCTCAGACGTTTTGGCATGCTCTGTGCCGATCAATTTCTCCTATGTGGTGATGAGGATTGAACTGTCCAATTTAAGCCTCCTCTTATTAGTGATTCTCTTCATGATGGATTTCCTCTTTCGATCGTAGGTGATTGCTTGTATATCGATGAACTCATTAACCAATTTGGGGATTTGTTGTTCTCCCCAATTTAGAGTATTTTTCAGGCTCCCGACTACGTGTATTTGTTCAGGGCTGGGTTCCTGAAACTCTTCTATGTGTTCTGATGGCTCGGCCTCTGGGTGCTGCTCATCGGATGGAAAGGTACTGGCCAAAACTAAGGACTCGGGGGAAGGTTTGGTACTTACTTGTTAATCGGCTGTTGAAACATTGATTTCCTATTGTTGAATTTATCCGTCTGGTTCACCTGATCCTGGCTGATCCCTCAAGTTGTCCATTAGGGTTCCCGGTATGTCGAGTGGCTCAGTGTCCAAGGAACTTTCTCCTCATGCTCACTCTACGGGTGGCTCTGAATTGAAGCATCTGCACCTGGGGTGGATGTTTTCTTAGGTTCTTTCTCCTCTGTAATTTTCACCGGAGTGACCAGGGACACCTCTAAACTCTCCTCATCATTGTAGATGGTTATTGAATCGAAAATGGAATTTGGTATACTTGTTCTCCATGATGTCCTTGCTATCTCAGGCTGAGACAAAACTTCCCTTGGTGATCCACCCTGTGGTAGTGGAGCTTCAGGTTTATCTGACCCAGTGATTTCTTCAATCTGTATCGGCTATGGGACACTCGGTTCTCCTCAATTTTCAACTTGGTCATCAGTGGGGACCCTCACCATCTCTATCATATCAGGATCATTTTGTAATGGATCAATGATTCTCCGTGCCTCTTCTATCAAGAGAAATCCCCTTATCTGTGCCTCTGTTGTTTCTGAAACTCTGATTTCTTCCTTGGCTCTAAGGGCCTCTTGAGTTGACTCCTCTATAATTTCCACCTGTTCATCCATGCTCATGGCCTTGAACCTGGTCATGTTTGGGTTTTCCATCCTTTGCACCACCTCATCCCAATCTTGGGTAGACTCTGTGAAAATTTTATCCTCAAACTTATCATGAGCATACAACCAATAGGATGATACTTGCGAAGAGTGTTGGGGGACCAGACCTCTAGGATCGTGCTTGCAGAATCGGCCTATCTGGAATCTGAATTCTAGTTGGTTAAGCCCCTCTTGTTCGTCTTGAATAGTTTACTTCACTGGATAGAACCCTATATGAAAATCGTAGGGTATGAAAGCCCGTTTCTTGTCTTTGACAAATGTGGTGTTATAGCCCTGCATGATGGTTCGATAACATATTTCTCCCACAAAGAGATGGTCTAGGACATGATTAGGTAGGAGATGTGGTACTTCGATGGCCTCGAAAACCCTGATGTAGGTTGAGCGTTCGTCCAAGTACCAATGGATTACCTTGGTTTCCGCCAATAGTCTTGGGCATTACTTCTTAAAAATAATGAAATAAATGCGAGCGGTGAATTCATCACAGATGAGTGTGTAATATTTCTTGTACCTTTTCTCCCATAGTATGTTGAAGTAGATGTGGACCGGGATCTTTGCAACATGCCAGCTTAGATTCATGTCGATGAAGACATTCCTTACGCACCTGACATCGAGCAGGTATGATGCCATGTAAAATGTTGGTGCCTCTCCTTCCTTTAGCATCTGAGCATGATATACATAGATTCTTAATTGTTTTGAGATTATCTCTCCCCAGTTGAACCAATCAATCCTTTTCTCCATATAACTGATAGATGAGAGTCATCAGATAGATGTATGTCTCCCTCATATTAATTGTTCCATACTAGCCATTTCTACGGTTGGTGAACTTCTTGTCCTCCTTCAACCATGAGGCCATCAACCGGCTGGTTTCATGGAACTCGTATAGATTTACCACGAAGTCCGTGTTGAGATGCTCCTTTGGGTCCCTGAGCTTGTAGTACTCCTGGACTTCTGTCAGGAGGAAAAATCTGACACATCTTCTATTCTCATCATTGATTAATCATTTCTACCCATCCATGTGGTCTATGAGCCATTTCAAAACCTCTATGCAAGAGAAAACTAGGGTTCTACTTGCCACCATGTGTAAATATGACCGTTGGATGTTCGAGAACACTTGGTCATCGAGCGCCCTTACATCCGGGTCACTGTGTGGGATATATTCTGGTTATTATTCTTTGCTAATCTTGTTAAAGAGATCCCCTCATTGAGGGAGAATTACTTTGGAACCGGTGCTCGCTTCAGTATCACCGAAGGTCGGAGGCTGGGAACAAGCTTTCTTTGTCAAGGTTCTGATGACAAGCTTTGCCCTGGGAGCGTACTCCAACTGCCTTGCGGTTACTGGAGAAGAACCTTCACCTAACTCAGCTTCTTTCAGCTTTGGTGCTCTCGTCGAACGTGGTGGTTGTATTTCTCGGTGACATCTTACCTGCAACTATAACATAGTTCAGGGACTGTGCAAGAAAATCGGGTGCACATATACAAATTATAACCAATGAATTGACATACTTGGATACATACCTCTGAAGCTTGTTAAACCTAGTTTTGATAATCAAAGGGTTAGTATAGTCCCGAGATGCTCACTTTTCTCCTTCAGGTTCTCTGGAATTCAACTTATGCGTAGACTCAATTTGTTCAAAACCATTCCAGATATTTAAAGAGGGATGAACTTACGTTGTCACATCAACCATTCAATTCGGGTTATGAGTGTAAATTCATCCAATCTGTCGCTAGATATTAAGAGATGTTTAAAATTAAATTCATCGTGGGTTGACTATGCGGGAATGGGTGACAATGTGGTCTATTGGAAATTTCAAAATGTTGTTGTCTAATCGATGCACAAGGTAGAAACTAATGCGGGATCAGGATTTAACTGGTCTATTAAATGTCCAAATCCCATCATATATTATGCCACAAACATCCCATCGTTTCGCTAGTCTAGTTGGTGGATTGGTGATCAAGATTGTGATTTAAATGTTTTCGTTGATATCTTCTCGCAAAATCTCTGATGTCGATCGGTCTTTCCATACAATGATGACATGGAAAAGCTGACTCGGAGGTGTGACTAGGACCCAGGGAACCAAAAATATGACTAGCGATAAAACTAGAATGTATGACCCCCTTACGTGGTAAAGACATGTGGCATTTGAGACGAGTGACTTCATTCAATCGTGTTAATCGAAGTCAGGAATTTATTTAATCCATACGTTCTAAAACCCAATCCTAACTTTCCGACTCCAAAAAAGTGTCAAGGATCGATGATCAGAAAAAAACTTACCCAAGTTCTCTTGGATCGACTCCCTTTAAAACTTCCCGATGCCAAAAACGCATCGGGGATTGGCGATCGACGATAATTTTATCGCGGTCAAAATGATTGTTGTAACTTTTCTAGATTTCCCCGATCCTGATAAGGCGCATCGGACATCGACTATTGGTGATTTCTTTACATCCTTTTTTAACGTTTGTATTTCTTGTATTTCTCCGATGCCGAAGGGGATCGGCTATCTCTCGAACCTTTGTGCGAATAACTTACACAAACCAAAATTTCCTTCTGTTGATGTTGATGAGGACCAATGCTCGATGACTGTTGTTTTTGTGTGGTTCGTTTACTTACTTGAATTCTTTCCGATGTCGAACCTGAGCGCGTTATGTGTAGTGTTTAGCTTCCGATTCTTAATTAAGGTGTTAAGTTCTTTTAGACATGAGTCTTCACAAGTTCAAACAAACTTGACTGGGTGAAAAGAGACATGAAAAACAAAACAAAGATAAACCATTTCCGAAAATGAAATCGAGTGAGATAGTGAAGAAAACAAGTGGTACCCAAAAAATGGAAAAATTTGATAAGGTTTTTAGCGTGTGTCGAATTCTCAACAAAACCCTTACCTCCTAACTCACTGAAAGACACTTATCATGAAGAGGTCGAAAACCATTCATACGCTGGGAGTGTCGCTACTCCTTTGCTAGAAAATCCTGAGAGAGCTTTAGTTACGCTTCAGGAAGGTTCCACCCTTCTTGTAGATCCAACTTTGGAAATTCCTCACAATCCACTCCTTGTCCGAGTGGACTCCTCATGTAACATTGTAGTAGAATATTGCCCCAACCTACCATCAAGGCCATATAATCAAATAGATATGGAACCAATACAACCAAATTTTAATGAAGAATACACTGCCCCTGTCGGTTCCACTGAAATGGTAGATCCACAACAAACCCTTGTTCGTTCCATATGGAGAGCTCCATCAGGTCGGGATCTTTATGAAAAATTTAATTTCAACTGACCATTCTTTGACCCTCCACATGCATTTACCACTACCGGTGCAAATTCAGGACCATCTAACAACCTATTGACCATCCCTTCAATCAAAAAATCAATCTTGCTACCACTTCCGAACAAGTTAAATGTGAAACATGAGTCGTGTTACCCAGTCAATTGTACAGTACCTTGAGGGTTATTCCTAATATCCCTCTTCAAGAAACAACTTCATATACTCCACAAAATCCTGTTGGGACACCTTCACATTAAAGGATGTGAAACCCTTCCACACAACAAAACCTAACTATGGGACAAATACCTATCGGGGGGCAACCGTCCTTCGACACACTAATTTTGACTAGGGGAAAACCCCCTTCTACCGGTCAAATCCCAGTTGCTACTCAAGCAATGGAAGGGGGACAATTTCAACCTTCATTTATGAGGAACCCCCCACAATCATGGGGACCACCCCAGGGAGGACTATTTCATCAACCACATCAGGGAGGACCATCAAACCCCAACCCACAAGGAGGAATCCTAAATCCCAATCCTTATGGATTACATTATGGAAAACCCTTCCCAGGGGTCCTAAATCCCACTTGGGGTCCTCAAGGCCAACCATCATTTCCTCTCCAAGGGAAAATTCCTTACCCTCCTCAAGGTCAACCTAATTACCCTCCTCAAGAGAAAACTGGTTATCCGCCTCAAACTAGTCAAGTGAACTATCCTCCCTTGGGTTACACTGGTTATACTCCCCAAGGCCAAATGGGTTTCTCCTCTCCTTTTATGTAAATTCATCAACAAATGAATCCTACTTTTGTTGGTCAACATCAATAGCATATGGGAGGACCTGATGGCTACAACTATCCACCACAACTAGTTTACCGTCCTATTGGTGTTCCTATGCCACACCAGGATCATCCTCAAGTCGATAGACAATCACCATTCTTATCCACTCTATATCTACTAGACCTGTAAATATTAACCAACGATCCCATATTACACTCCCCTTTTTGGCCAGTCATTCCTGCCAAATTACCTTATGATCTTCCTAAATTTGACGACAAACCTGGTGAAGACCCTAATAACCACGTTATGACCTTTCATTTGTGGTGTTCATCAAATTCACTAATGGATGATTCTATCTTGTTACATATTTTATAGCATACACTTACGAGTTCATCGGGTAAATATTACATTGAGTTACAACGCAAAACTTTTCAAGATTTTAATTAACTTGCCATGGATTTTCTTACTCACTTCCAACTACCTGTCCGCTATGAAACCAACATGAAAATTTTGATCTCCCTTCGTCCAACCAACTCCTTACATATTTATAATCATATTCATGAATGGAGATGGTGATGATGGTTGATCAAAGCAACCATTCCCGACCAATTGTTGGCTGAATGGTTCACCAAATCTATTTTACCTCCTATTT
>ML854486.1:22150-42550 GCA_009831015.1 Picea engelmannii | reverse complement strand
AAAAAAAACCTATCTAGACTCGACGAAATTCCGCGAAACTTTCTACACTGTCTGGCATGGTCATTTACAACATTCCTAAACAAAGGCTACCAAAAAATGAGACCATTAGAGCGCCTTTCACCACTTTGGAGGAAATTATTGCACGTGTGGAGGGAAAAACTCAAGGGAAGTCGGCCAGGCCCTAAAGCCCGGTCGACAACCTGAGGATAAAAAACCCTCGGTGAAAGGAACTCCCCCAATGGAAACACCCAAGGTACCTGACCTAACTATGACTCATGCAGACTTATTACATTATTAACCCACGCAGGGGTGTGGAAATTTCGTTTACAAAATTTTTGTGCCGGGGTATCAGATACCCAAGTAGAACCATAACTGTCTTCATCAAATTTGCATCTGGTGATGCATCTTCACGGCACGTGAGTTGACCCCTAGCTGAATAGGTGGTCAACACCCTCCATGGGCTCATAAGTCACAGGGATCATAGCAATGTCAATCACATCTAATAATCAAGTTACCCAAACATGTGCATCAAACCCCCCTTTTCCTAGACAAGTGCTCAAAGACGTTATGCTATTTAACAAGCCAGGTTTGGAGAGGGTCTTAGGATGTCCTATTGGGATAATCCTCCTCGGGTGTGGGGTGTTTCCAGATGAAGACCAATTTAGGTCATGTAAAAGCATGAGATGGTGTAGGGGATGTTTGGGCAACTGGTGCAGTGATAACATGGAAATGTAGGTCTTACCTGTGGGTGCCTCTATAAAGGGTGAGATGCACCTTGTCATGAATGCAATTGTTTCCTATCCCATTCAATGCCCTTTTACTCTGTCTTATTGCTTTTTTTCTTTCAAGAGAATAGCTGGTGGACACTGCCCTGGCGTGGTGACCAGTGGTGACAGCGTTACCCACATGCATTTCACGGAGATGAGAAGGCTGACTCGTGATGAGACCCCCTTTCTCTTGGCTATGCCACCAAGAGCCACTACCTTGGCGTGGTGACCAGATGAATAATAGTGTCATACCGCTACATGCCCATGGACCTAATAGGCTGGCTCATGATGAGACCCCCTATCCACCAACTAGGTCTTGAGTTTTATTTTATTTTATGGGTCCCCCCTTTTTCTTGCCGAGAAGCCTTTTATTGCTTTCTCGGGGATCCCTGGGCGAAGTATCTCAAGGTTTGATCTTGGATTTTAACTTTTGCCAGCTAGTTTTACCCTCTGGGCCTTTAGCCCCTTCTTCCCACAAGGCAAGGTACAATCCTTACTAGCTTAGCAAACCCAATGCCCAAACCAATGTAGGGGATAGATGAGGGGGAAAATGATGAAAAGTGATAAGTATGTAAGGAATGGACGATGACCTTTCATATACCCACCTAGTGGTAACTCATCCCTAAGGGAACCAACTTGCTAGGGCACTCTGTCATCCCCCCCAGGTATGGGCAAGTTAAAAGGCATAATGTCCAAGCAAACGTCATGAAGCAAAAGAGAATTAAGTGAACATATTCAAATGTTTTGAGAATCAGAGTGACACATACCATGATACCCAGACTCATTACCTCATGGAGCAAGACCCACAGCTACTTCAGAACCAGGCCAATGGGATGGATGTTGTTGCTGCTGATAGATGGGAGGCGCTGAAGAAAGGATGGGCCCTCCAGGGCCAAGCTCAAGTCAATATGGCTCTAGGTACTCCATGTCTAGGACTTGTGGGCCTCGAGACATAATCTCCTTAGTTATCCCTAGGATAGGGGATAACAAGGACCATCTACAAGCTTTGAACGCTAAGAGGAAACTCTTGCACTCCCCAACGAGATCTTACTAGATGAGGGTCATACTTGGGTCCAGGTGGAGGAACTCAGAAAAGCATGTGCATAGGTTATAGTTACTAGAAAGGATCATAAGCGGGCAGCTTTCCAGAACTGCAGGGCCTGGATTTGTGACTCCCCTCTTGGGGTTGGTCACACCCTTCGCCCACCAAATAATGCCAAACATGGACTCTGATAGGTTCTAAGGATATCTCAATCGCTTGTTGGAATTGCAATGGAAAACCTATGGACATCAAATTTGTGCAATCGAAACTAATGCTTTCTCCCAACATGATGCACATAAAATGCAAGCTGAAAATGCTATTCATGACATATTTAGGCGACTCTAATAGAGGTCTGAGAAAATAATATTTCAATTCTGGTTGAATTAACTCTCTTTGTGGGTCACCTTCTTAGGCTGAAGCTGACTTGTAACAAGCTACTCTCTCCGCACCAAAGAACTGAATATATAAATTTAAGACAGGATAGGACATTTGTTTCTTTCTATTTCAGGAAGTTCACCAGTATCAAACTCTCCTATGCACCCATTTCAACTTCATGTTTTGAAAATGTCATTGGATTCACTTGCTTGTTGGTCTAACAGCCCTGTAATTTTGGTTGCAATAGTTTTTTGTTTCGAGTTTAAATTATAAGGAGATTAAAATTTTTAATTTATTAACTTGTAAATAAGTTTAGCTTCTGTTGCTAGATTCTGCAATTACTAATAAAATATATGCATTTTATAATTCAATTTATTACATGATTTGGTTAGCCAGAAAATATCTAGTGGATTTAAAAGTTTTAAGCTATCAAACCTGCTTTGAATTTTTATGGTAGAAGCTAAATGTGTTTTGTAAACCTATAATCTGATTGGGATGTCTTGTGCTTGAACATTTCATTGCGACTACCATTCTGAAGGTAAAGATATTGCAGATTCAATCTTCACATTTAAACTGTCTACGGTTGTTCTATTAAATTTTGATTCTGTGCTTCTTCTGAAAGCAATAGATAAAATTGTTCAATCCTGAAAGTGGTACTATTCTGAATGTGTGCAGAGTTGATGCTTCTGGGCTTTATCTCCATATTGCTTGCTGTTTTTGAAGGGGCAATCAATCGTCTTTGCATACCAGAAAGCTTTGCACGTCACATGTTACCTTGCAAGAGGCATGAAATTGCCGAAGGCCCTTCTTCAAAGGCTGCAATCCGTTCTAGAGCGTTAATACCATTTGCTGGATCCCATAGTAGACGCCTACTGTCATCAGGGGGTTCTGAAGCAAGCCACTGTAAGGAGGTAAATGTGTTTTCAACATTCATAGTCCCTGTAATTTTGAGCATAAAACATCCACAGAAAAGATAAGTGACAATATGATATGGAGCAATGAGTGTTGCATCTAATACAACAAAGTAAATAAATAGCTTAAGTTACCTCTCTGCTGTAACATTCCATCAATTACTCAGTATTCCGTTCATGCGCATTCATCACCACCAGAACAGAAAGAAAAAATTATAATAACAGAATTCAAATCTTGGTATACAATTGCTAATTGTTATTCACCTACTTTTAAAAAAACTGGTCTGTTTGGGAAAAAATGGCAGACTTGTGAGTTTTTTTGGAAAAACTGCAACGCTTCTGATATTTTTCCAGTTGTCAAAACAAATGGCCAGCAGAGTGCCTTTATATTTAAAAGTCAGTTTTTTGGGCTCTTTTTGTTCCTTTTCACTTGCAGTTTTTCGTTTTCATGAGGGGAAACTTTGATTCATAATGTTAGACTATAAGTCCTTAGACAATCACAAAGTCTGAGACCACATTGATATGAGTTGTAAAACTTATTTGTTGATGAGGTGTTTTCATGATCCACTGATGAGTTGCCAATGAGATCTAGAAATGGTTCTGTTATCGCGCAATTTGTACTTGCCCAAAAGCCAAAGGCAAGTGAACAATAAATTGGCGTAACAGGAGGTTGTCCTATCACTGTCACCTAAATAAGACACCTCTTTCTCTTTAGGGGTAATGGCCCAAGGGAGACGTCCCCGGTGACCTGGGGATTTGAGAAGACAAAGGTAATATTATCAAGAAAGTTCTTCCCCTCTCACAAGTCACTCTGATTCAGAAAATCCCAAAGGTTTTAATAAGATGAAGCAAAGATTTGCTTAAGTGTACCTTCCCAGAACAAGAAAACAAGAAAAACACTATTTGCAAGTACCAATTGATATTAGTGCTTCATAAAACCATGGACTTTGAATAAAAGCATGAGCTGATATAAAAGATGAAGCAACAGAAATATTTATAACATCAATGTATATATATTGATAGCTTCACAATTATGCCCTAAATAAGCTTCAATAATGACCCAAAATGATAACCTAAAATTGACAATATGCTAGTATTTGTCAGAAGCAAAGAAGGCAATGTAAGATCAGCTCTAACACTTGCTTTTAGATGCTTTTACTGCTGTTATAGATGGTTGTAGCTTTCTTTTGTAACAGCAGCAAGGTAGTTAGTAAGTTGGTCTAATCTAAGGTTAGGCGTGGTTAGGAAAGACCTTGAAGTACATGGTTTAAAGGTTGTTCTCATCAATCAATCAAATGTAAGGTATGAACTAGTGCCTTTAGGGTAAATGGAGTCACTTTTGCAGCAGCAATCTTAGGGGAAACAAATGATAATGAGTGAACTAAAGACAAGAGGGAGGATGGTTGAGGTGTTAGTAACCTAAGGCCTCAATCATCCAAAACCCTAGAAGGAAAAAGCTACTAGGAAGTAGGTAACCCTAGGCCCTAGCGGTTTTCCTTCTTCTTCAGGTCAAGCTTGAAATAAAATAAAAGCTTAATGAAGCAATAGTAATAGAGTGCTACTAAGGTAGGGCTCTAGCATATGCTTCAATGGAGGTGTCTTCTAGCAAAATCAAGTAGGTGGAGAGCTATTAAGAGAAGAACAATAACATGTGCTTTTCTCCTAGGGTTTTAGGATTTCCCCCCTGGTTATGCGGAGCGTTCGGCTTTGGGGCAGTGCCTTGAAAAATGTTTTTTGGGCGGTTTTTGCTATTTTAGCGTTTTTTGCTAATTTTAGTGGTTTTGCTATTTTTAGCGGTTTTATAAATTAATCCTGGATTAAGGGATTAGGGTTTTGGTAGTTGCGGGATACCTAAAATATTGTATATATTGTATTGCGAATGGTGAAATTAATACAATCAAGAGTTGAGAAGTGCGACACCAAGGAAGGCGGGTTTTCTCTCGGTTAAGGGTTTCCAGTGTAAATCTCTGTGTATTATATGTATGAGCCATTGATTAATTTATGTTTTTCTTAGAATATGTATGCATTGCTTTATTTCATAGATTTAAAACTTACACCAAGGACAATTAAATGTTTCTCGAAAAAAATGTTAAAGGACCCCTAAAAAATAACTAATTAAAATCATGCCAACCAAGGTAGAGCGGTGTGGGCTTTGTTTTTATTGCTTAGTTTAGTGCCCCACACTGTCTTCAACTTGGGGAAGCATTGTGACTAGGGTAGAGCGTATGTGGGCTTTGTTTTTATTGCTTAGTTTAGTGCCCACATACGTCTTCAACCTGGAAACACTCTAATAAATTAATGGCAAATGCGCTTGGAAAAATGTTGCATTGCAGACGAACGGAAACACACCCTCTACAAAGACACCCATAAATGAGACAATACGAGCCCTTGTATTTCATCAAACCCCATACCTAGAAGTCTAACCCCATTCACCTCACACCCACTAAATAACTTAGAAAGGATTGTCCTTGGTAACTGTTATCGCACAAACTGTAGGTTGGGAAAAGCCTGACCCAATCCACGAGATGGCGATAACTGTGGGAGAGTCTACCCACTGTCACCTTAGATAAACCCTCCCCTTGCTTTAGTGAAGGATTAAATCCAACACAAGGGGGGAATTCCGGGTGACCCTGGGGGGAAATGAGATGGAAAATGAGATTATGGAAGTGATACCTCTATAGGTCAAACTACTAAGTGGAAAATGGTTTGGAAACAAATCTCGGAGATGGTCAATGGTTGCTAAATGCTTAAGTACTTGCAGAAGATAGTTGTACCTGCCCGAGACACAAGAAAAGACAAGTATACATGCTCCAAGATTAAGTGGACAAGCAAGTTAAGCTTTCTGTCCCAAACTACAGAAGTAAAGAAGAGTATAGATCAGCAAGGACTGAAGCTTATTACTGCATATTTGACCACTTAAAGCATCAAAGATTTGTTAAGAAATGAAGCATATAACATGTAGATTAATTCCCAATACTTCAGCACAAACTTTAGTGGTATTAGAGGGCTGTTGTGTGATGTTTTCAAAGTATATTTGTAACAGCCAAGTGGCTGTAGAAAATATTTTCTACAGCAGAAAATTCCAACCACCAAAAAATACAAGTAAACCACCCAAAAGATGCAAATGACTAGTAGTTTATTATGGTAGTTTTCTAGCAAATTTTGACGGTTGGAAAGAGAGCAAAAATAAAAGTTTGGGAGCAATTTGCTGCAGCCCTAATGGCTGTAGCTTATTGTTATGACATAAATAAGATATCCTTGGCAAAAGGAGACGCCTTAGTGGCCTTAGCAAGCCTAAAGCACATAGAAAAGATTCCAATTAAGACATTTTCAATATCTCGTAATTTCATGTATACCAAAGCAATGATTTTATTTCTCCAATCCAAGAGATTAGTGCCTTAAACTATTGGGTTATGGAGTCTTTTAATGAATGAGCTAGCTTTGCCACTTCCTTGGGGGTGTAAACCCTTTTAATCCCCAAGGCAAACAAGGCTAGCAAGGAACTACTAGGAGGGTGTAAGCCCTTTTACTCCTCCTAGTAACCCTTTGTGCAACAATTTATTCAAGACAATTATGATAGGCTTAGTGGGGTTGTATGTCCTTATACTTCCCAAGAGCTTAGCAAATGAACCTTGCAACCAAGAAAGAAGCAATAACAAAGCAAAGATTCCTTACCTAGTCCAAGAATCAACAAGATAAACTCCCTTTTAACCAAGAAAATTCCATCACAATGCAAGAATTAGCCTCCAAGAGAGATAGCGCATCACTTCTCCATCCAATAGCAAAGACAAACCATCACAAGAGCAAGTAGAAGAGAGAGATATGTAAAATTGCCCAAGAGGGACCCAAATTTCAGCCAAGGAGTCTTCTCACAATGGGAGGGCTCTGATATAATGAAAAGAGTTTGATCTTTAATCTTCCTTCAAAACGTGCCAAATGTCCATCTTCACCACCAAAACCCTAGCCCTAGGGTGATGTCAAGCCCTCCAAATATGACGTTTTGGCCTCCAAAGGCAAATCGTTGGGCAAAATACAAAATAAAATGAAAACAACAATTACAAGTTTATTACAATTTTACAAAATAATTTAGGCAAGGATCCAATTCGGATCACATAGCTACATTCAAGCACTATTGGAGAGCTGAAGAGATAGACTCAGCCCATTCTTGCTTGTTTTTTTCCATGTGTTGTAAACTTGTATATTTTTCATGTTGAATGTTCTCTTCTACTTTTTTCCATTCCTTCGTCTCCCTCATTCTATTGCAGGCAACAGGTTATTCTCAAGAAGCATGATGGGTATGTAGTTAATGCTTCCAGTTTTGCTTATGATGGTGTTGATGGAAAACCAAAATACTAATGACGAGGAGGAAAAAGTAGAGTATGGCCCATACCATGTGTTACTGTTCAAGTCCACACCAAAGGTGCTAAAGTTCCAAGTGACTAAATGTGAACTCAAAGGCAACTTGGAGGGGTCACCGAATGTCACCTCGATGACCCACTCCCACACTTTGAGTTGGGATAATCACCAACAAAGGGGGGCTTCCCTCAATGTCTAAGTCTCAAGCAAGGATAAGATCTTAAATGAATTTGAGAAGTTAGAGTAAATCTGCTCTGTTTTAAAGATTTGGTTTTATTTTCTAGATTTGAGGTGAGATGATAGAACCTATGGATGCAAAGATGTCATGTTTAATAGGCTCTATGGAAAATTAAATGTAGAAGTTAAGGCACCTATTTTTAGCCCGTGACTCCTATACAATCATGAAGTACTACACCACCTTTGTATATTTCACATTATGGGATATAGTTTTGATTTTAAGTGTGTATTATATTCTATTTTTCCTCCTCCTTCCTTATCTCTTGATGAGGTGTCAGTGTCAGAGTAAATCTAGTTTATGAGGTGGTTTCATTCATGTATTTTAAAATTGTATCATTGGAATGAATATTGTGAATAGAGAAGAATATGGCTTAAGGGCCTTTCTGCCAATTTCCTGTGTCTTGCTTGTGTTCTATTCCTTAACATGGTATCAGAGCTTCCTTAGTCTTAAGCGGTCTGGTAGTTCCATGGTAGTGATCCATGGAAGGTGAAGTGTGAGTTGAGATGAGATCTCTACACCAACAGAATGCATATTTACATCATTCTGGACACGCAATGGCAAAGATAAGATCATAGGTCTCTCAATTTTTTCTTAAATTAAGGTGCAAATTTTTTTTAATATATTTGGGAGAATTATTCATTACATGTTGAATATAGGAGCTCTTTAGTTTTAAGAGCCTTTGTAGTTGCTCCATGATCTATTCAAAATTGTGAATTGAAGATTGGACATGAGATTTGTTCGAACATGGCTTGTTGTCTGCAAATTTTTAGTACTGCGTATAATTCTGTGTAGTCTAAAATCTGTATAAACCTATCACATGCCCTCTGCTAAAGATACTTTTCATATCGCTTTGCCTTCTCTCCTGATCTATGTTCATAGTTTTCAACAAGAGAAGTTTCTATTAAAGCTGCCAATGTCAAGGCTTGGGTATGCAATCTTGCATGAATGATCTTAACATTGGTTTCCATGTTTGGTTGAGGCCAACTGTAAGCAAAGGAACCAACAATACCAGCGCCTAGCATCTAAATAATCGCCTTGCAGTCCATACCAGCACCCAGCGATCTACATCATTGCCCTACGATCTATACTTGTGCTCGTGCTCTGTCGACTTGACGACAATCAGATTGCAAACGAGAAAGATACCAACGGATTCACAAACAATTAGATCGTGGCTGCCTTCTATTTCCAGTAATCTGTTCTACAATAGCAGATAAAGTTGGACGTGCAGATAAATCCTCCCAAGATTCTTGATTCCATCAACTGACCTACTCATTACTAAGCACACAGTTTGCTAAACGTGACCAACGAGAGATCAGATCAAGTCAGAAATCAGAGAAATGCTGCGCTGCGTCATAAAGTAATCTTGCCCTCCTACTGTGTCTATCACTTCCTTTTCAGAATTCGACTCAGAAACCGCATTTTTGAGAAACCAAGGTCCATCTCCTCATTGTTATATCGCTACTGGGATTTGCACTACGCTCAGGAATCATGGCAGAACGTTTTTGAGAAACCAAGGTCCATCTCCTCATTGTTATATCGCTACTGGGATTTGCACTACGCTCAGGAATCATGGCAGATCTCCTTCGTTCTTCAATGCCTACATTCTTTAAAGTGTTGGCATTCTGTTTCCTAAGCTTGGTGCATGCTCTTACCCTTTTATGGGACTTGGATTTGGAGTGATTGACATCAACCATGATAGATTAAAGCGAACTCGGAACTTTCTGCGATGTGGCTCTTCGATTCAGATCAACGCTTGTTCGATTGCCTACATGAATTTTCGATCATTAAGACTTAGATCTAAATTCTGGGGTTTGTAAACAACAATAAATAGGTAGCTGCGGCATGTTTAAATTCTGGGGTTTGTAAACAACACTAAATAGGTAGTTGCAGCATGTTTAGACACGGTCTAACATATATAAAATATAATAATCATAATGAATAATAATAGTATTGATGACCTTTCATTAAGGTTATCAAGGTAACCTTATGTTTATATATAATATATATATTTATGTTTATATATATATATGGGCTCTTTCATTGTATTCAATTTATTTATCATGTATTTTATGTTTATATATATGAGTTTTTTCATTGTATTCAATTTATCTATCATATATTCTATCAAGTATGAATTATATCTATCTATCATATATTCTATCTAGTATGAGTATGAATTATATTCAGTATGATGATTTTTTTTCATTATATTCAATTTATCTATCATATATTTTATCAAGTATGAATTATATCTATCTATCATATATTCTATCTAGTATGAGTATGAATTATATTTAGTATGAGTAACAATTATTTATTTCATTTATGATGGATATTGAATTAGCACAGTCGCTAACTCGCGGCTGAGAACGTCGAAAGGTATGGGATGCGTGCCTCCACTATAAAACGTTTGTGGTAATCTTTTTGTCGTAATATGAAACGTGGCTGTATTAGGTTGATAAATGGAACGCTTTCGTCTGCCTGAGGATTTCCCTTAACTGTTGTTGTTTCTGGATCCAGGGCTTCGTCTTCCTTCAACGCATCAACGTTGTTTTTATTTTCTAGAGTTGCCTCTGCATTAGGTTAATAAATGGAACGTATGGGCATCAGACGACCGGTTCAGAAGCAGAATGTGGGCATTTATTTAGATGCCACAGTTTAATCCTACTTAATCATTTAAACGTGGCAATTACATATCCTTACAGTGATTTTTTAATGTGATTAGGTAAATGTTAAAAAGTAAACATGTTAACGGATGTCTTGATAAATGCAAGAAAGTTATGAACAATAAATCTGACCCATTGACTTTGGAGGACGACTAAGAATATGCCAGCATCTTCAATGCATAGCCATCAGATTAGGGTTTAAGGTTAAATAAGATTAAAAGATCATTAATTGTGCCCATTGTCAATAGGTGTACGCCTTTCGACATAATTAAAGTAGTTTTTTACATTAGTATTATACTTCTTTTTTATCTTGGTTATTTAGTTGATTTGGCGTTTTGCCAATCATACTTCATTCAATTTTTTTTTTTTTTTCTTAGTCATTGACCATATAGACTTTTGATCATTTAAAAATTTATTTAAAAAAAATATTTAACTACCATATAAAAAAAAATACATAAAATATATATATATATATATGATTAAAAAAATCCATATTTAAAAAAAGGTTAAGTGAAATATATATATATATATATTTCAAGGATTCAAAATATCCATATTTAAAAAAAATTAAGTGAAATATATATATAATAAATAATAATATATAATAAATAATATATATATATATATATATATATATAATAAATATAAATATATATGAAAAAAAATTGCAGTACGCAACATTGAAGCTATCGGCAAACAGAGCACCCACCTAAACAATTTCCACATTGAATTCATCGCCAAACAGAGCAGCCACCTAAGCAATTTATGTCGGTTCAGCAGCCTCTCAAGAAATTTAATTCGGACAGATCTGGTACACAATTAATTAATTGCAGCGACCAGTTCAAACGGCGAAATCGCTAGCTAGCGTGGTATATCAGTCTGTTTGAATTCCAGAACTGCCATCATTGGGAAAAGTTACTGAACCGAATAAGAGATGCCATGGTCATAAGAATTATCAAAAGAGAAATTGAGATCACTGCATGTGGGTCACGACCAGGTTTAAGGTCAAATGGTGGCATTCCAAATTCATTTGAGCAAACTAAGTTAAAATCGCAGTTTGGGAGCCGCAATTAATCATCTCTGTTATCAATTAGATTACACAACTTTTTTATACATAATGGTTCAAAAATATATATATATATATATATATATATATATATATATAACGCTTCCTTATCTTCTTAATCGAGTCGAATATTGTTCAGAGGAAGATCGTGACGTTTTACAATCGAAAGGCTATTCATATCCCAGCCGTTAAGGTAGATCTTGCTGCATTTACCTTAAGATTAGTCGTGAGGGAATAGTGGGGCCTTTAAAAGCATATTAAATGGCTATATATATGTTCTATTACCTATTTTTATATATGTTTTTATAAGAAGTATCGAAGATATATTAAAAGGTGTCAATTTTTAAGGTGCCAATCCTTAATAAGAAGAAATAAGGAGGGGGTTTAATAAAAGTGTTTTTTGAAATACAATATTAAATTGTTTTCATTAAAGTAAAAATCACAAGGAATTAATTACAAAGTTACAAGAAATTAAAAAGGGTATATATTTATATATATATATATATATAAAGTGTATAAAGTTTAGTGGAAAAAAACTATTGTAAGTATTAAGGTATTTTAAAAAAAAATACTTTTTTATATAAAGAATAATTTATTTTTATAAAAGTTTTCGAGGTGTAGGATAGTGGTGACGTGATGTTAAAGTTACTGGAAATCCAACCATGTTAAGGGTTGGTGGTGATTTTGATGGCTTAGATGCCCTTGAGTCGTGGTTTCTCAAGCCACATGCTAGTCCCACACAAACTAGCAAATAAAAAAAAAGTTAGTTTTATGAAAGTATAATATCTTTACCAAAGTAGTTTTTGAAATTCATACATTTATTCATTATCAAAGAAATATGAAGTGAACTATGACAACTACAAATAATCCTATATTTTTTGGCAAAATGTCATTTTGTGCAATGGAGTTTAATTGTCAAGAATCTTTTAGAAATCAAAATTTTAATTGTAAAAATAGTCGAAAACCATTTATTCTAATGGAAGATCAAAATGACTACAAGAAATTGGAAGACAAACTAGCATATTATAAAGACACCAGTAGAAATTTACAAAATGAAGTTGTCTGGGAGAAACTAAAGAGTAAATTATATTCTTTCCAAGCAGAACCTAATGATAAGTTGCATGCACAAATTAAAGACCAGAGACAAAAATATGACAAGACATTATTAGAACAAAATCAAGAAATCTCTCGCCTAAAAGATCAAAATCAGAAGTTAGAACAAGCTAATCAAAATTTCATTGAGAAATTATTAGAGAAAATATGAAGAGAATTGTCGTTTAGAGAACCATAATCAAAGCTTGGTTGGACAAATCAAGAAGTTGAAGAATGAGAAGAAATTATCTGAAAAAGATGAAGAGAACTCTCGCCTAAAAATCCTTAATCAACAATTGCTTGAACAAACTAAAAGTTTAAGGAACAAAAAATGGAAATTTTGGAATCAAAGAATGAAGACGACAAGTCACGAAATAAGGAAGAACTTTTACGTTTAAGGGGACATAATCAAAACTTACTTACCCAAATTAGAAAGCTAAAGCATGATAAGAAGTATTTACAAGAAGAGCTAAATCGCAAAGAAACAATGACTAAATCAGTTGAAATAGAGAAACTTCTAGTTCAAAAAATCCAGACCTTAGAGAAAGGAACAAACACTGATCCAATTGAATTGCCAAAAACATCAAAAGTTGAAGAGAGATCCAACGAACAAGATTCGAAAGAGATTCGTGTGCCTTATCATCATCCAAATCACAAGAGTCGTTACAGCCAATGACAAGGTCAAGAGGAATATAAACAATGTTTTTCTTATCGACAATTAAACTACAACATTGAAAAAGAACGAAGACAAAATCAACAACTTGTATGGAAGCCTAAAATTAAAAATCTTATCCGAACAATCGATCATCAAACAATTCCAATGAAGGTAGATTTGGGATGGATCACTCCCCAGAAGATGAAACACATCAATTTAGGAATTCGAGGGTTATATCATCTTGTTTCGTAGAGTGTCGCAACTACCAGCACAAAAGATCTTGAGAAGACATTGCGAGCCAGAACAAAAGCTAAAGAGAAGCCTTTCAGTAATTATACTTGGAGGACAAAGCATTTTTAAGGATAAAACAATGTAATATATATAAAATATAATAACAATAATCATAATGAATAATCATAGTATTAATAATTAATATTGTTAGCTAAAGGTCGTGACCTTTCATCAAAGGTCATCAAGGTGCCCCTTAGGTTTATATATATATGGGCTCTTTCATTGTATTCAATCTATCTATCTATCTATCTATCATATATTCTTTACAATATATTTTCTTGTCCAGTATGGATTACAGTTATTTATTCCATTTATAATGGATATTTGTTGTAAGAACTAGAGCAATTCTTTACACATCGATCTTGCTTTCCAACCACTCAAAATTCTTCAAATTTTATCCTTTAATTTTTTGTTTTATAAATCTGGAAATTACATTGAAAATATTACAATCCAGACTTCATATAGATCTAAGAAAATAATCTTGTATGCATCATTTTTGTTAGACTTATCCCTTTCACTTAGATCTGAAATCTCTTATTAAATTTCTACATATAAAATCATATCTAACTTAAGTTTAAGGAACCATTTTATTCCCAACCTTTTGCTAAACTTAGACTTTAGGGATTCCCCTTTTTGTTGGAGAAGAGCCAACCTATAGAGTGGGAGTGGGAGTGGGTTGTTCGAGTGACATTTTATAACCCCTCCAAGTTATTCTTAGGTCTTCACCTTGTGAGTTGGGATTTTAAACACCTTGGGTAAGGGTTTTAATGGTAACACTCTAATAAAAGAACAATAATTTTGATTTTCGAAAAAAAGAGTAAGGGTTTATATGGTAACACTCTAATAAAGGAAAAATATTTTTGATTTTCAACCCAAAAAAAAATATTTTTCCATTTTTGTTTGGACTTAAGCGCAATTATGTTTCTTATGCTTCTATAGTAAGATGAAGAAGCATGTAGATGATCAAATGTTCATGTCATTTTGTTTTGACAGTGAAAAAGATATTCATGTCATAGCCGTTGGTGTTTATAAAAATCAAGATATAATGTAAAACACTATGATAAATAATGGACAAAAAGAGTGTGGCTATCGATAGTTATCTGTAATGTCCCCACTTTGGGACATCCTCACAGAGCAGAGATTTATGATGACTAGAGTAGCTAGGTGGATGTTATAGCGAGTACAGGGGTATTTGAGAGGCATTGTGGGGTCCAGCTTGCATTGATCATCATATTCCATCATTATGAGCCATTCCGCACAGGTTGGCTTTGATTTCGTTGCATTCCTACGATTTCCATGATTTTGACTATTTTGAGCTATAAGTTAATTGAAATCATTGAAGAGGTCATTTTGGGCACATTACTTGGAGGAACCTCTTAGTGTAATAGGCTTAATAGCTCATTGGAATCGGGAGGAGCAACACTATAGGATGGGATGGCTAGAAGTGACTTTCAGTGGCCAGGGAAGCCACAAGGAGAGATAAGGAACTTTTCAGAGGTAAAAAGGTTAATTAATTAATTAAAGTGATTTAATTAATTAATTAAATATTAATAAAATGAAAGTCACTTTAGAGGGACAAGGTGAGCCAAAAAGTATAAAAGGAAGGCAAGGGCCTCTACTCTATCATTCAAGTATGATCTTATTTTGATATCTGGCTTCTAGCTAGTGAGCCCAACATTGGGGGTTTTGACTTAACAAACCCTAGAGGATGATTCGGTGGTGAAAGATTCCACCTACCTTGTCCCAAGCTTGGTCTCGGAGATGCAATACGTTCCCACACCATTCTAGTTCCAGATATACTCAGTTGCAGGGGGATTCTACATCAGTTTCATGTGCAGATAGAGAGAGGGCACACCAGTTGAGGGTTTCCAGCAAGAGGGGCGCACCATCCATTGAGGGAGGATTCATTTTAGCTGAGGAGAAGGGATTTCGGGAATTCTAGGTATTGGGTTTTCCTTGCAGGTACCATAGCACCATTATTGGATATTTTTGGAGCGATTCTTATGGAGGATTGATTGACATTGAGAGAGGGACGATTTCCCTAAGAGGAGGGCGCACCATCATTTGGAGGGCAGCTAGATCTAAGGATCTAGCAAGCATTTTGATGATTTGAGCACTTGGGTATTCATTTCCGTGCCTCGATATATCATTCTAGTAGATTGGTGGAGCTGTTGGAGGTCTCTAGGAGAGAGGCAAAATTATTAGGGTTTCAGTCATCCAGTGGGGTGCACCATTTAGTGGAGGAGTCAGATCTACAGGGTTTGAGAGGGATCTTGGAGATTCAGGCACCTGGATTGTTCTTGCCATCCCCCGATCTACTGTTTGGCATCTTTCTTGAGGTGATTGGACATCTTTGGCACCAGGGCCGAATTGTTGAGGAGCTTCAGTTATCCAGCAGGACGTGGCATTGGTCTTCATTTCTTATCCAGCCTTTGGAGGCTTATTTTGTATTATCGGGAGCTTTTTGTAGCAGCTCTATTGTCTATTTTCATAGCCATCTGTTGAACATTCCAGATCGGCATATCCATTGTAGCAGGTTCTTCTATCTTATGAATAAAAACAGATTTGAGATGTTTTGGCTTGTCTATCATATTGCATATGGTTGAGGTATGTTCCATGGTTATATCTTCTTGTTTATTGCTGCAACACATATATATAACACATCAGTAAACCCTAAGGCCGAAATCAAGAGGCCATTCAGCAAGTAAACACATCTAAACAAGTAGGACAACAAAGTGTTTGATGAAATGCCACAACCAGAAAAGTTAAAAAAAAAACACCAAAAACGTGATGATCCTTGCATAATGGCTTGGGATCATTACATTATCTATTAAATTTGATGTTCTTGAAAATAGTGTGGTTATAGATGATTGGTTAAGTAATTGGTATTTTGAATATATATTTACTGTTTTATAATTTTAACAATGAACAAATTTTGAATTTGTTTTCAGGGAACGAAACCTTTCTTGTCTATAGAAGCAATGCATGAGTTGCATATCTTCATATTTGTGCTGGCTATTGTCTATGTGCTATTTTCTGTTATGACGACGCTTCTGGGAATTGCAAAGGTGAGCTGCGGATTTACTGGCAAGGTGGACTCTTGTGAAAAATAGGAGAGTAGTATGTTTACATTACTTGATAGAAATGAAATGAAATTATACTAATGTCCATGACTAACCAAAATAGGTCAATGGGACTTGAGAGTCCAATTCTTGATAATATCATTACGAAGTGCCTATAGCATCTCCTAAGCAGTTTTAATCTATAGTTAAACATAGAGCTGGGACTTGAGAGTGCAATTCTTGATAATATCATTACGGAGTGCCTATAGCATCTCCTAAGCAGTTTTAATCTATAGTTAAACATAGAGCTATAGCATAGATATATGCTGAAACAGTTAGCATTATTTAGTGCGAGTATCTTGCATACATTTATGTCAGCTTCCCTTTCTAGCTTTTTCACAAAAACCTTTTGATCTTAGGTCCGCACATGGAGGTCCTGGGAGGATGACGTTCCAGCAAACAAAGACAATCCAAAATATGGCAAGTCATAAATTCTGTTCTTTGATACTCCATTGGATTAAAAGAAATCAAAGGTTTGCTTATATCAGGGAGATAATCTTTGATTACTCAATGAGATTCAACTCATTGTTCTGTCTAATGTTAAAGTCTTCATTAAACAACATTGCTTCTGATAGATGGAATTATATTCATACATGGGTGCTACTGATAGTATAGTGAAATTCATCACTATTATCTGTGGATGCAGTTATGAAGAAAAAAGTCACGCATGTTGCACATCATGATTTTGTCAAGAACCATGCTATGGGGACATGGGGAAAGTCAGCTTTACTAAGTTGGATGGTATGCCCGTTACCATCTTATCCAAAACCTTTTGATTTATGCAAGGCTTTGAATGGGTAACTAGCTTTATAATCTAGAATAATGGCTGTAAATTAAAAAAAAATTGGCAGCTTGTTTTAGAGTTGGACATGTATAATCTAAAACTACGTTTTGTTCATTCAACCACGGATACAACAAATTCTTAGGCCTGTTAACAAATTCCTGAGATATTAGTTTTCTGTCTGCAGTTTTTTGGTAAAGCAATATGCTGGCCAGGAAGAGGAAATGGTATAACACGTGATCTGATTATCTAGCTTGAAAATCTGATAAAACTTTAGCTCAACAAATGAAATAGAAAATGATCGAGGGCACCTTAGTAAGTGCCATTTATGCTGGAATCAGTTCCCAAGTTTTGATGTTCTTAGAAGTGAGCTCCTTGGCTATAGACCACTCTTAAGACTTAATAATTTGCTGAAATATTAAGTTATTAACACAGGGTCATAAGAACCTACAATGCTTTACGTCCATTTGTGTCATCTCCTTTAATGATTCTCAACCTTCAATATCTCGAAGACTTATGTTTTGGATGTTGTTCTAAAATCTAAAACTTTGCAAGGAAGTTATCAAACTGATGAAGAAGGGAAAGAGCCACCTCATGAATCCATTGAAGAAGACGACCTTGATGAAGCATACCATGTTGAAGATCAAGTCCATGAAGAAGACCCTGTTGGAGAGAGCACCCTTCCTCATGAAATAAGAAACTRGTATTTTCTACTCCATTTAATGAAGTCAAGGGTATGGTAAGTTGCACCCCTTTCCAAATTTTTGAATTCTACGATGCATCCTTTTTAGGGAGACGGTTACTAATGCTCTTATGTTAGAATGTAGTAGGAGTTTTTAGTTTGATATAGAGTACAGGTCTTGGAGTTCTAGAGATTGTTGAGGTTCTCATGCACTTTACAGTGAGCACGTCCCCATGTTGGAGCCATATTTTACCCCCTCACTTCTAGGGGTAAGTAAAGGAGCATTTTTTCTCGATGTCCAAGTGCGACATCCCCAGATCAAAGCCTAACATGCTTCGAGGTGCAATGTCCAAGGTGTGGGCTTCTTGCCCATCTGATAGCCAATCTGACCATATCTCTAATATCTGAGCTCATCCATCTATCGTCCAAGGTTCAGGAGGTATGAGAAGGTGTCCCAGGGTGTGTCTAGTCATCATATGGTCCAACACTGTGGATCAAATGTGCAACACCTGTGTATAGTGCACAACGTCTTGAGTATCATCATGAGAACGTTCTCCAAAGGACCATGTCAAGTGCACTGTGGTCAAACAAATCCATAGAGTTAGTGTTATAGTGTCAAATGGCACCTCTAAAGCTTTGATGCTCTTGTTTCCCATATCCCTATCCTCCTTACAGACAACTATTCTCCATACCTCCTTGAGACCTTCTAAAAAACAATATTTTGAAGGATGTATACGCCCTAATAGTTATGCTACCCGCTTACACGCGGGCTACTTAAGGGACACCCACGTACATGCTAATAAATGTTCAAAAAAATATAATTATGCCAAAATTAATGATGAGTTACAGTATTGGTTAATTGTCTAACTCCTTTTTGTTAGCTTTTGGCGTAGCTTAGACATGTACTTTTGCATTTGCGGTGCCTAGCATGCGGAGGTGTCCGAGCGACAGTCTCTAGATTGTTAAAGTGACTTTTATGTAATGACTAAAGTGACTTTTGTAAGGTTGACTGACTTATGTGATTTAAGTCATCTCAACGAAAGATTAAATCATGACCGTTAGATTGTGAGATCTGAGATCTCATCTTGGCCATTGAGATCTAGGGTTAGGGTTTTAGTCATTAGGGGATTACAAAAGCAGATCTAAGGAGAGTGAGAGGCACACAATGAGTGCATAGGAGCAAGAGGGAGTTTTGCTCATGTACTTGTGTCTGAGTGGGCAGGGCTGAGGAAGTGTTATAGCACAAAATGTCGCACTTATGCTTTTGTGCAATGGGCTAACCCTTTCCCAATGCTTGCTAGAATTTTCCCTAAAAGTCACCTCCTAATATCATTAAAAAAACATGCTTTAAGAGCATATCCGTGGGTTTCCCTAGTGCAACACGCGGACATCCATGCCTTTCCTGACTGCAACCCGCAGATGCCCTCATTTTTGGTGAAAAATAAAATAATCCTGTGTTTTCGGGCGGGTTTTTTAGTTGGGCTCGTTTCCCAACGACCCTTGCTCGTACATTACGAAATTCAACTCCCCAAACCTCTTTGGGAAGATATAAAACAACCATAGAGGGATAAAGATGAGAACACAAGTCCCTTGGTGCAAAGTTATGCTGCCAACATCTAGCAAGCCTCCTTTCCCTATATTCTCTTAGAAACATCCCCTTTAATATGGAAAATCCTTTTCCAGAGCTTCTTTCTCCTTCTATATGACTATAGGGTGTCTTCTTATCCCTATCTGAGTCATTGAGAGAAGTCTTTATTGGTTGAGTTGATGCTTGAAGATTCCCGGAGGAACTCAGACAGTTGGCTTCAAGATGGTGCCTAAGGCTGAACAAGGTTGTAACTTACCTTTTCCACTTGTTGGTAATAAAAGAGCTTGTTTTCCCCCAAATTTGTCTTCATTGTACATTCATCTGTATTCTTACTTTGAATCTGACATATTACATGCACATGTTTATGATCGTATAACTACTTCTGTCGCAACCCTAGTTTTGTATCTGTCTTGCAGGTTAATTCCAGCAGAAGATTAGGAGTTCTTCGACGAATTGGAGCAAGGATCAATATCAAACGGGAGAACAAGGTGCACCTTCTTTTCTCCTCTATATCCCTACCTTCTCTGTTAAAAACTTGAATAGATCTACAAATATAATCACCACAAATACTAAATACACAATAGATCCACAAAGCAAGATAGAATAAACCACACTTTATTATTACCAAATCCTTGAGGTAGGGCAACACCATACAATGGATCCTATTATGGAAGGGATCCTCTCCTGTTCACTTGCCTCTTCGAGGGGGCATCCTCCTATTGAGCTACCGCTCCAAATACAATAATTCTCTTCATGTCCCATTACATT
>ML854485.1:28999-50711 GCA_009831015.1 Picea engelmannii | reverse complement strand
CAAGTTTGTTAAGAATTATGGAAAGATTGCGGCACTTCTCACTGCATTCCTTAAAAAGAATTCTTTCACTTGGACTCCAGCAGTTGCTCAGGCTTTTCAAACCTTCAAGATGGCCATGTGCACCACTCCAGTCCTGGCCCTTCCTGATTTCACAAAGACCTTTGTCCTGGAATGTGACGCTTCAGGGAAAGGAATTGGCGTTGTCCTTATGCAAGAAGGTCAACCTTTGGCCTTTACCAGCAAACAACTGTCTGAACGAAATTTGGGCAAATCTATCTATGAAAAGGAAATGTTGGCTATTCTACATGTCGTTGATCTTTGGCGCCCTTATCTATTGGGGCAACACTTCCAAATTAAGACAGATCATCAAAGCCTCAAGTATTTTCTGGAACAACGCATTTCCTCCCCAGAGCAACAAAAATGGGCGACTAAGCTCTTTGGATATGATTATGAGATCATTTACAAGAAAGGCAAAGATAATGTGGTTGCAGATGAACTTTCCCGAAAATATGAAGATGAAGGGTCCCTTTTCGCTCTCTCCTTCATTGTACCAGATTGGGTCCAAGTTGTTCGTCGGGAATGGCTACACGATCCCAAGAGTTAGCATCTGATACAACAATTGCAATCCAATTCTCCAGTTTCCCCAGGGTACTCTTGGCTCCATGATGAGCTTCGATACAAAGGTCGTTTGTATTTAAGTAAATAGTCAAAACTTAAATCCACGGTACTTTCTGAGCTTCATGCTACACCCACAGTTGGGCACTTTGGGTTTACCAAAACCTATGACAAGGTCAAACGTTCTTTTTTCTGGGATGGTATGAAACATGACGTTCATAATTTTGTGGTTGAATGTGATGTGTGTCAACGCAACAAGGGCGAAACAGTCAAATCTCCTGGCACACTACAACCGCTTTCGATTCCACCTGCTATTTGGCGGGATATCTCTATGGATTTTATTGTAGGCTTACCTAAATCAGGAAATAAATCAGTCATCATGGTGGTAGTTGATCGCCTTTCCAAATATGCTCATTTATGTTCTCTTCAACACCCATTTACAGCATCCACGGTGGCTCAACTTTTCATGGATCATGTCTTCAAGCTTCATGGCATGCCGCATTCTATTGTTTCTGATCGCGACCCAACTTTCACCAGCAATTTTTGGCAAGAACTGTTCAAGCTACAAGGCACCCAATTGCATCTCAACACAGCTTATCATCCCCAGACTGATGGTCAAACTGAAGTTGTCGACAAGTGTTTCGAAACAAATTTGAGGTGTTTTGCATCAGAAAAGCAAAATCAGTGGGTTCAATGGTTACCACTAGCTGAATGGTGGTACAACACTTCATACCATACAACTACCGGCATGACTCCTTTTGAAACAGTATATGGCCAAAAGCCACCTTCAGTTCTCTCATATTTACCAGGTGTCTCGAAGGTCCAAGCGGTTGACCAAACGATTACAGTTCGAGAGACTATTCTCTGTACCCTCAAAGAGAATTTGGTCATGGCCCAGAATCGCATGAAGCAACAAGCAAATCAAGGTCGCTCTGAACGTCAATTTGCAGAAGGGGATCAGGTGTTCCTTCGACTGCAACCTTACAAGCAAAATTCCCTCAAGGCTGACAATTGTCAAAAACTGGCACCAAAATTTTATGGTCCTTATACCGTTCTCAAGCGTGTGGGACAAGTGGCCTATCAGTTATCTTTGCCTAGCCATTCTAAGCTACATCCTGTTTTTCATGTTTCTTGCTTAAAAATGGTGATTGGAACTAAGTGCCAAACTCAAACCAACCTTCCCGAGTTGGACGAAGAAGGCTCCATCTGGCTACAGAGACAAGCAGTTTTGGACCAGCGTGAGCATCGCCTGCGTCAGCGAACCATCAAGGAAGTGTTAGTCCAGTGGAAAGGTACAAACCCAGCAGATGCCACTTGGGAACCAGCTACCATTCTGCAGCAATTTCCACATCTCAAGCCTTGAGGACAAGGTTGTTTTTAAGGGGGAGGACATGTTAGGGACCTAACCCCTCACGTAGGTAGAATATTATATTCTGATGTAATAAAGGTCAATATAATATAAGTCGAATGTAAGAAGACCTAATAGAAGCTTCTGCTTCTAGAAGGATCTTCCTCTAGATGGTTATTTTGATAGACATATTTAGTATAAATAGGAGTCGAGGGTATGAGAACTTTGTCTTGGATATTATTATAATAGAGCTCTGCTCTACTGGAGGTTGCCCCCTCGAAGAGGCAAGTGAACATTGCTCTCAGTAATCAAAATTCTCTTTCTGGGGTTATTTTGGTATCATTTTGGTATTATTGTGGTGTTGTTCTGGTTATATTGTTGTTCATCTGCCATTTCTAGCATTTTATTTCTGTTATGCATACTTTTTATATCTGGAATATTACACGAGGACTTTGGTTGGAGGGATGAGAGAGGGTGGCCTTTACAAATTACTTGTTGATCGAATGGCACTTGTATATTCTAGTGAGAAGTTGAATGAATCTTCTAGTTTTGAGGAGGCTCAAGAGCATATAGGAGCACCCAGATCTTTAGTGACGGCAAGTATACCTCCTAGGAGATATGTTAGTCATGTTGCATTAGTTTCTTCCATCTGTGAGCCTTTCAATTGTCCAAAGGAGGAGAGGTGTGATACCTTGATCGAGGATGATGCTAAGTTGGAATTGATGGGGTATTGTAGTGTACAAGAACATGGTTGATCAATTCACTCAAACAAAGGGAGTTCACCATGATATTACTCTTGCTTCAGGATTCTCCAGTTCAAGTTGTTTTAGTTGCTGGAGGATTTGAGGTGCATCAGAGAGATTCTTGTGTTGACAGGTTGTTGATAACCTTGCATAGGTCGTTACCTCAACCATGAGCTTTGTATTTCAAGATTGAGGAGTTGACTTGTGCAGGCTTCTATCTTTGTGATTTGATGGATGCAATTCGCTTGTCTTGGTCTTGTATGGAGATATGATTATCGTTATAGAATGTCTTGGACAGAACATGATGTGGTGTACGTTGATTTTGGCCCGTGATATTGATGATGGAGATTGGCAAGATGCTTATGTTCCACGGCTATGTTCCTTCAAATTCACAGGTGGTCATCATTCTTATGTTGTGATAACATGGATGTCAGTTTCTTTACAAGAGACAGTGGTTGATTCCAAGACTACAACAAGGACAGATTTGCAAGGGGCAGATTTGGTGGAGTTGCAAAGGGAGTCAACGAGTGTTGGTGTGAACACTTTCCTCGTAAAGAGGGAGTGTTAGCTTTCATGTTACTCCGAAAGTGTTTACACCATGTTTGGGGGTGCTTCGTGAGACTGTGAAAAATCCCAACCCTAGGTAACTAAAGTCCTTGTGATCTCAATCAAACAAGTAGATTGTTGAATTTAATTAATGCAAAAATAAACTTCAGACCATAGCATTAATCACACAATAGCTAGAAATCAAGTAGCGGAAGCAAAAAAATCAATTTCACACAACACAAGTAATCACTCCCTCAAAACTGGCTTTTCATTCCTTCGAAAAACTTACAAGGAAGCCTCCACAAGCTACTTAAAAAAACGCAGTACACAAATACCAAAAAACACCCCAAACTAAGTGGAACAACCTGTTGGGAGAGTAAGATTTGTTTTATAGCAATATAGCATGTCCATACGAACTATACAGACACCTGTACAATCATGTCTATACGATTGTACGCATCTGTACATTATACGAAACTATGCAGATCTCTATACAGGACTGCTTGCTGCCTGGAAATGCCTCTCTCTCTCTCTCTCTCTCTCTCTCTCTCTCTCTCTCTCAACTTGCTCAAGTGCTCTTGTGTCTCTAAACTCTCTATCTTGACCTGTCTTTATAGTTTTAGCTGAGAGCAAAGCCCTAATCTATTTCTAAGATTACTCCTAGTCTAAAACATGTATGCATGAAATACACTTTTTAGACTCAACTGCTAAAAATAAGACTTTCACTTTTTAACTAAAGTGAATTACAAAATAGAATTTACTTTTCGAAAATAAAACTACTTTTTGAAAATATCTTGAACTACTTCTCGCATGTTCACACGAAACCTGTGCGGAAGTTCTTGTCCGAGCTATAATTCTCAACACTCCCTCCTAGCAAGGAAGGAATTCTACACCAATCCAAGTTTGTCTTTGAATGTCTCAAACTTCCCTTTTGCCAAGGGCTTGGTCAGAATATCAACTACCTGCTAATCCATGGGAATATATTGGAGCTTCACTGCTCCCTTCTGAACCATGTCTTGTATGACGTGATATATAATCTCTATATGCTTGGACACGTAATGAAACACCGGATTCTTAGAGAGTTTGATACAACTTTGGTTATCACAATAAATGACCATGGGATCCAACTCATGATCAAACAATCTTGCAAGTAACTTGCGAAGCCAGATGGCCTCACAACTAATCGTACTGGATACCATGTATTCTGCCTCTGTTGAGCTAAGTGCCATAGAAGTTTGCTTCCTGCTAAACCAGTATATCATCATTGATCCCAAACTAAAGCAACACCTTGAGGTGCTCTTCTTGTCTATTGCATTGCTTTCCCAATCTAAGTTTATATACCCCTGCAACTTCACTTCACCATCTCCAAAATATCTCCGACCATACTCCATTGTGCCCCTCAAATACCTGAGCACATGTTTTGCTACTACCCAATGCTCCTGCCTTAACTCCACCATGAATTGACTCAAGGTGCTCACTGCAAAACATACATTCGGCCTCGTGTTGACCAAATACATCAAAGAACCTATCAGTTGCTTCTACAGTGTTGGATTCACCAATTATGAATCTGAAGTTGTCACCTTCTTCAAATTAGTGATCATGGGTGTGGTCATAGGTTTGCAATCCTCCATCTGAAACCTCTTCAAGATCTGAATTGCATACTTACCATGCCCAAGGAAAATCTCCCTTGGTGTCTGCCAAACCTCCAATCCCAAGAAGTAATGCATCATGTCGATGTCCTTCATCTCGAACTCAACTGTCACGTCTACTTTGCACCCTACAATGAGCTTCTCTACACCTATCATAAGCAAATCATCTACATACAACACCAAAATGAGCAAATTCGTCTAAACAAATATATAATATAAGTTTGGATCTACTTAGCTTTTAGTGAAGCACATGCTCTGCAGGTATCCATCAATCCTAGAATACCATGCTCTCGATGTCTGCTTGAGTCCAAACAAGGTTTTCTTAAGCCTACACACATGGGATTCCTTTCCACTTACCAAAAAGCCCTGAGGTTGCTCTATGTACACTTCTTCCTTAATGATCCCATTAAGGAAAGTTGTCTTCACATCCATCCCATAAATGAAACCAAGGTCATAGCTGCTCTAATGGAAGTGTACCTAGTAACTGGAACAAATGTCTCCTCGCAGTCCACTCCCTCTCCCTAGGAGAACCCTCTCGCCACAAAAATCGCTTTGAACTTCTCAATGTTGCCATCTGCAGTATGCTTGACCCTGTAGAGCCATCTAGAACTCCCAACTAACTTCCCCTCCAGTCTTGGCACTATGTCGCAAACATCATTCTTCATGATGGAAGTGTACTCCTCCACCATGGGATCCCACCATACCTGCTAGTCTGCTACCTCCTGAAAATTGGGAGGCTCAAAATCTAGAATACTACTCATCAATGCCATATAGTCTGGAAACTTCTTTGGAGATCTGCTCTCTCTGAATTTGTTCCTAGAAGTCTCAACATGCTCCTGAGCATCCCTCAATGTCTGACTGAACCATCGAGATCTCCTGATAGAAGTGGAAGGGTCTCCTGTCTCCCCCTCTTCACCTGAAGGTTGTTGCACTGCCCTAGAAATCACTGGTGAACCTAGCTCAACCTTGAAAGCTTCCTGCTCCTCATCCTCTACCACTGGAGTAGGCTCATGAGACTTCCTTGATGCAAAGTCTTCCTCAAAATTTACATCTATGCTTACTATTGTTTTCCTCTACTCTAGAATATAGATCCTATAAGATTTTGAAGTCTCACTGTAACCCACAAACAAACACTTCCTGCTGAAGGGCTCCAACTTGGCCATCTTCTCTATTGCTACATGCATTAGACAACCAAAGATGCGAAAATGAATTACCTCTGGCTTCACACCAATGAATGCCTCCTTTAGTGTCTTGTCCTCCAAGATCTTATGAGGACACCAGTTCTAGATGTAGATTGTTGTGTTACATGTCTCTATCCAAAGATATATGGACAAGTCCTAGTCATGTATCATAGCCTTAGCATCCCCTATGATGGATCGATTCTTCCTCTCTGCAATGCCATTCTGTTGTGGGTTGTACGGAACTGTCAGCTCCCTCTTGATTCCTGCCTCCTTGCAGAAACCCTCTAACTCCTTGGAGGTATACTCTCCCCCATTGTTCGATCTCAAGACTTTGATCTTCTTCCCTGTCTAGTTTTCAACTAGAGCTTTGAACTCCTTAAACATGCGGAAGACCTCATCCTTGGTCTTTAAGAAGTAGATCCAAGTCTTGCAAAAGAAATCATCAATAAAAGAAACATAATACATGCTTCCTGGTATCGACGCTACTGACATCGATCCACAAACATCCAAATGTACTAGGGAATCCCCTTAGACCTATGCTCGTTGCTCAGGAACACAACCTTGGCATACTTTCCAAGCGTGCACCCTCTACATACACCATGTTGCACTCTAAAAGACCTGTGACTATCTCCCTCAGAATAGGCAGCGCCTTGTGATGCAAGTGCCCATCCTCTTGTGCCACAACTCACACAAGTTGTCACTATTATGCACGAAGGCTCGAACAGGCTCACCCCGCAACCTGTACAAATTACCTTCTCTAACCCCTATTACCTGAGTTGTATCTGGGCTAGAATCCTTCGACTTGATGAGGATTTGTCGGTTCCTCAACTACAAAGCCCTTATCCTCCATGACCAAAACTGAAAGCAAATTTTTCCCAAGACCTAGAACAAACAAAACATCGTCAAAAACTAAAGAATTACCTGACTCGAGTTGGAAGGGAATAGTACCAACTCCTGTTACTAGGTAGTTGGCATCCTCACCAAGTTCAACTTGTTCCTGAGTCCTGCTTCTTTAGACTAGAAAACAGTCGCCAGGTTGATGTCATATGTCGAAATGCCCCACTGTCCACAGACCATGCATTCCTAGGAATCGTGCTGGTAGAAAGGCAAGTTACCAATGAGAAATCCTTCTCAAACTTGGTAGCCATCTCGTGCATCTGAGTTTCTACAGAGGCTACTACTTGCTTCTATTGTTGCTTCCTTTTACCCTTCCTATCTGGACATTGTGATGCATAATGATCGTGCTTATGAAAACTGAAGCACTTGATTTTACTCAAGTCCTTCTTTCTTGGCTGTGAGGTTGACTCTTCACTCTTTCCCTTACCCTTGCTAGCTCCTTTACCTTCGACCTTATTTGACTGACCAAATAGAGTGATGTTCTCATCACCATCCTTCTTGTCGGCCTTTGACTCCATCCGAGTCTCCTCCTGGAGACAGTCATCCCAAAGCCTCTCAAACTCAAGAAGGTTTTCCCGAGTACAAATACCTTTTACAAATGGTTCCCATGAAGCTAGGAATCCATTCAGTGCAATGTTCACTAACTCTGCATCTTCAACCTTCTCCCCAATTGTTGCAAGCTAATCACAAATCTGTGTGATCTTCATAAGGTAATTGGTGATTGTGTCCGATCTGGTCATCACTATGGATCTGAGTTTGTTCTACAATATCATTTTCTGGTTTATGTTCTAACTCTAGTAGAGACTAACCAAGGCATCGATCATCTCCTTCACTATCTTCTTCTCAGATACATGAGGGATCATACGATCTTTTATGGCATCCAAGATCATCCACTTGGCCTTCACTTCTCTCTTGTTGTGAGCTATCAACTCCTACGGATTTGTAGGCGAAGTAGCAACGTTCTTGATAATATCCCAAAGATCATTCTCTTCTAGTAAGAGTGTAACCCTCACCTTCAATGATAAGAAATGTGAGGCACCATCCAATCTGTCCTCAAACTTGAGGCACATTGTTGCCATCTTTGAAATCTACTACACAAACTCTCAAATCTGAAAATAAAACTTTGAAGCCCTCTCACTGCTAGTCCTTCTTCTCTGCAATTGATTTAGCTCAAGGTAATCCTAGAAAATCTCAATCAAAGAAATAAGCTCTGATACCATGTAAAAAATCCCAAGCCTAGGTGACTAAAGTCCTTATGATCTCAATCAAACAAGTAGATTGTTGAATTTAATTAATGCAGAAATAAATTTCAGACCATAGCATTAATCACACAATAGTTGGAAATTAAATAGCGATGGAAAAAACGAATTTTCAATTTCACACAACACATGTAATTACTCCTTCAAAACTAGCTTTTTGTTTCTTTGAAAAACTTACAAGGAAACCTCCATAAGTTGCTTAAAAGAAACACTGCACAGATACCAAAAAACACCCCAAACTAAGTGGAACAACCTATTGGTAGAGTACGGTCTATTCTACACCTGTACAGCCTGTCCATACGAACTATATGGACACATGTACAGTCATGTCTATACAATTGTACGGATCCATATAGATCTGTTCCATATGTTGTACAAAACTGTGTGAATCTCTATACGAGACTGTTTGTTGCATGGAAATGCCTCTTTCTTGGCTGCATGTTCTCTCTCCCTCTCTCTGTCGCTCAACCTACTTAAGTGTTCTTGTGTCTCTAAACTCTCTATCTTGACCTATCTTTATAGTTTTAGCTGGGACCAAAGTCCTAATCTATTTATAAGATTACTCCTAGTCTAAGTCATGCATGAATGAAACACTCTTTAGACTCAACTGCTAAAAATAAGACTTTCACTTTTTAACTAAAGTGAATTACAAAATAGAATTTACTTTTCAAAAATAGAATTACTTTTTGAAAATATCTCAAACTACTTCTCGCATGTTCACACAAAGCCTGTGTAGAAACTCCTATCCAAGCTATAATTTTCAACAGAGACTTGCAACACATGGTGTATGTTCAACCCTGGATGGTCCATGATGAATTTACACATGAAAGATGGTCCATAATGGATTTGCACATTGAAGATGGCTTATTCAATGGTTGTTTGACCTCAATTGGGTGCTTGCTTGGCATTCTTCTTCCCTAAGACATTGGGGATCTCTTGACAACATGGGTGATGTTCTACATGATGGCCACATGGAGATGGTTGCTTAATTGAAGAACACCCTACTTAGGAGGAGTGTTTTACATCTTGGAGGAGGGCATCATGCCTTAGAATTTGCAAGGTAGCTTGGATTCCTGTATGGTGGCCTAGAGTTAGCTCAAGGACACCTAGGTTGCAATAGTGTTCATGCAAGGGGAGTGGACCCAATGGAGTACATGGCTTAGGAGGATTGATGGAGTCTTTGGAGGGCTTGTAGGAGGAGCATTGGACACACCTCATGCAATGTCGTTGTATTTGGAGCCTTGCTTGTGGACATTACCTTGGAGCTTGATATGTATTCCCTCAGAGTGTAGCACTTTGTATGCAAGCCTACATCTAATTAATGTAGGTTGCTTGTAAGGGCATTGGCCCACATATGTATTGTTGGCCTCCCTTACCTCTCATGTTGAAATTAGCGCAGCTGCAAGAGCCATTCTCCGGGAGGATGGCATAAGACCTTAGCTGAGGACTAGGGCCCCCAGTGCACTCCTGGGTTTCTTGGTTTGGGACCAAGTAGTGAGAGCCATGGCAAAAGACCCTAGTGAGGGCCCCCAGTATATGGTTGGGGTTCTTGGTCTAGGACCAAGCAGTAAGTCCCTAGATGTGTTCTAGGGCCCCTGGATGTGTTCCAGGGAATCCTTGCCCGGTGCTTGGATTGATCCTTGGATGTGTTCCTTGGTGATTGATGTAAGTCCCTAGATGTGTTCTAGGGCCCCTGTATGTATTCCAGGGAACCCTTGCTTAACGCTTGGGTTGATCCTTGGTCTTGTACCTTGGTGGATAAGACCCTAGATGTGTTCTAGGGCCCCCAGATATGTTCTTGGGCAACCTGGTTTTGGACCAAGTAGATCTTGGTTAAGTACCAAGATGTGATGATGTGCGATCCTCTTCCTCTCTCCCGGGATGGTCCATGAGACCTAAGAATAGCTAAGAAGATGGACATGACCACATTGTTGATGTCCCCTCTCATGCAGTTATGATAAAAGTTTATAAGTCATTACGAGACTTATGTGGACATGTTTTGCCATTGAGGACCCCCTTGACTTTGTCTTATGGTTCCCCCTTTGTTTGATCTTGTTTCCTTTCTTGATTAATGTTGTGTTCGGTTTTTATAAGTCACTTTGACTTATTTGACTTTTAATTAATAATTTTATTAATTAAAATGTCATTTATTAATTATTTTATTTTAGCCCTAACCCTTCTTCATAACTATATAAGGAACCCTCCCTCTCTCATTTTTACTCACACACTCACTCTTCTCACACTTCCTAATCTGAACTTGCTGCGGCTACCTCAGATTGTCTTTCTTGTTTATGGTACGGCTATCCTAGTGGTCCTTTACTTTCAGATCTGAAGTATTTGTTTGGACACTTGTTGGCTGGGAGCTTCAGGTTGATTTTGTTTGTTGGTTTAGAGGTGTTGGATCTCTCCTAAACTGTCTATGCTTACCATGGTCTCTCCCTTGGCTGTTGTGGACTTCCCTTGACTGTGTAAAGGAGCCGGGGACTATCCCTTGACTATGTAAAGGTGCTGCAGCCCATCTTTTGGCTGCTGCTGAGTGTGTTGAGGCTACGGTGGCCTCTCCCTCTCCTTGCTGCAAATATGACAGGGTGCTACTGCTCCTCCTTCTCTTTGGTTGCTGGACTTCTCCTTGCTGTCCCTACCTGTGAGTGCTTTTCTTCTTTGCTGTCCCTGTTTGCTGGTGCCTTCCTCTTGAAGGGTTTTTCTACTTGCTGTCCCAGTTGTTGGTACCTTCTCTAGCTTGAAGGTTTTGATTGATGTAGAGTATTACAGTCTCAGTTTTTGGACAGTTGCTAAGTGTTTACACCAGCCTTGCTTGTGGTCCTCTCCTTGGAAAAACTGTCTACCTATCTTCATGATAGAGATCAAAACCCTAGAGTTTTGATCCATGAACTTTAAGTTGATTTTCTGAACATATTAAAGAGGACAACATCCACATGTGACGGGTACATTCTTCATTGGCTAGAGGTAAGTTGAGGTTTATTTTTCTGCACTCAGAAATCTTTGGTTTATGTTCAGAATTTATTTCTATATATTCAGATCTTACTGTCTATGTTCAAATCTGCTTAAGCCTTCGTTTTAATGTGCTGATCTACATTTATATTAGTGAACAGAATTAAACAGATATTACTGTTTTCTCTATTTTTCCCTAAATCTAACACTTCAGTGTTCACTCAGTCATCATTCTTATCACACTTGTGTTAGAGATGTGACTAGGAGGAGTGTAGTAGTCTTCCTCTCTCTCTCTCTCTCTTGGATCTTCTTATGTACTCTCTCTCTCTCTCTCTCTCTCTCTCTTGGAGTCACTTAGGTTTCTTGATCTTGTTGGAGAATCTTGAAGACTAGGGTTAGGGTTTCATCCCTTTGAGATTTGGATTTTGAGATGAAACCCTAGGTTGTACTTGGAGTAGAGAAGAAAAAAATGAGACATCTTGCCTTGGAGGACTTGCTCAAATGATTCATGCTTGTTGGATCTCCTTGGTTGAGCTAGTGGATTGCACTAGCCTTGTGATAAGGCTATGGTATGTACATGAATTTCATCTTATGCATATTAATGAAGTTTTCAGCTATCCAATACTTGTGTAAATTGCAGATTTAATTTTCAGCCGTTTATGTTCTTTATGGTTTGTAATTTCCAGCTATATATGTTTTGTAGATTTGACATAAGTAAAGTGTAATTATGTTAATTGATTTAACATTGTAATTGAAGAAGACAAGGGTTGTTTTGCTGCTGTATTTACATCTGTAAATAAGTGTTTTCAAATTTGGTTTATGCATGATAAGATTTCCCTAGAGAGCAGAAACTTATTGGGAACACTTTGGTATCTTTTCTCTTGGATTGCCTATATATTTGGAGTTGTTAAAGATTGAAATATGTCTCATGTCGTTGTTGTTTTATCCTTATGTCATGACTCATAACAGCCCGAAAGCTATTATTCACAGGGTTAAGATCCAAGAAACCTCTAGTTAAAGAGGAGAAATTTATGTTTTGCATTTAAGTTAATTTGTGCCGGAAATTTCCACATGGTTTAAGTGCATTTTAGAAATTTCCACAAGAGGCTCACACCTCCAAAGTTGCAAGGCATTTTGGTGTTGGAAAATAGTGGGCTTACGAAGGTATGTGTATTGGCCCTTAATGCAAGAAGATGTAGCTCGCTTTATTGGAGGATACATGTTTTGTTGTAAAACAAACCCGGTAATAAGAAGCAAGGTTCATGTCGTCCCTTACCTATACCTATTAGACCATGGGAGAGCATCTCCATGGATTTCAGGGTGGTTTACCAAGAACCAAGTGGGGACATGACTATCCATTTGTATTAGTGGACAGGTTTAGTAATATGTGCATTGTCATGCATTATAAAATGACCATCAAGGGACAAGATGCAACAATCATGTTTTTTGAAAAAGACTAGGTGCACTTTTGGGATACCAAGGAGCATCCTCTCAATAAGGGATACCAGATTTTTTAGTGCCTTTTGGAATACACTTTGGGAGAAGATGGACACCAAAGTTGAAGAGATCTACAACCTTCCATCCATAGATGGACGGGCAAACAAAAGTAGTGAACAAGGCATTGGTTCAACTTATGACGGGTTACAATAAGAAACATACAAGGATGTGGGACGAAATTTTGATTTATATTCAACTGTCTTATAACAGAGCAGTGCACACTTCCACCAATAAATCCCCGTTTGAAACTTGCTTTGGATATTTGCCACCTTCACCTTTAAATGTTGTATATGGATAGCAAGGAGGAGCAATGGAAGACACCACAGGAGAAGCATCGAAGGCTAAAACATTCCTTGACAGGATCAAACAAATCCATTTGCATGTACATGAGACATTAAAGAAATCACAAGAAAAATACAAGGCCCAACATGACTAGCGCAAAATTGAGAAGACGATCAAAGTAGGAGACCGAACCTAGTTGCATCTAAACAAACAAAGGCTATCATGTCCTGTAAGAAGATCAAGGCTTTGTGGTATGGTCCTTTTCAAGTGTTGGAGCAGGCAGCTGATACTACCGACAAACTCAATCTACCTCCATATCTGCACATTTACTCAATAGTGAATGTGAAAGTTTGGAATTCCACCTTCCACGTTAGACTAGGAAAATGATGGAAAAGTATTACCTACCATAAAGGACTAAGCACTAGAAGCTCAAGCAGAGTTAGCAAAGGATGCAATTTTATGGAAGAAGTTCAAAACAACTAGATAAGATTAGCAAAACTCTGGCAAGTTGAGTTGAAAGGACAATTTCCAAACAAGGCCAAATGGTATTCCAAGTAGAGGGTAGAGGAAAAATTTCCTCACTTCCTTTAATAAAATCTTTTGGAGACCAAAAACCTCCCAAAATGGGGAGGTATGATCTGAAATGGATCACAATATTATTTGTCATCTATTTTGGTCCTTTCTGAGTGGGAAAAATGGAGCTATTGACTTGTAAAGCACATTTTAGGAGCAGGTCCTCTATTGTTGATTTGGGATCTTGAAACTTCCAAAGCCCATTTAGGACATTAAATGATCGTTTTTGGGATCAAAACTTTGCAAACAAAGTTGTCAACCCTCCGATGTTGATCCACACATAGAGAACTTTACAATAATGCAAAGATCCATCCATCAGAGTCTAAATGAGGAAATTATGCCTCCCACAAGTTGACCTATGCTTTTGACCACCATGGTACCAAGTGGATGCCACGTCAAGTCACATTACCCACATATGCGGAGCTAGTCAGATGTGGACTTTCAAAAAGATTCTAGAAGGTCCAAAACCCCAGTCTTAATCAAGAGTTGAGACATGCAAAAAACCTTTATCCTAAACAGCTATTAGAACATGTTAAAAACTAGACCACTAGGAAAGGGAGTGTTAGTTTTGTAGCTCGGTAGGTGTCTCAACATGGGCCTAAGTGTCATAGGCATGCTGATGGACACATTAAATACGCATATCAGCTTTATTTATTTTATCCTAAGTTTTAACTTAGGAAAAAATAAAAAGTCACTTGAATGACTTTTTTCTCGGATTTCTGAAAAAGACACTTTTCATAAATTAATATTCACAAAAGTGTATTTTTGGAGGCTTATAGAAGTCTCTTGAAAAAGTGAATTAGAGAGATAAATAAAAGGGTTGAGGGTGACAGGGACACACGTTCTCATTTGTGAGAAGAGGAAGAGGGTGCTTGGGCAAGAGAAGAAGAGGGCAAGCAGCTAAGGAAGAGGGCGAGTTCTGGGCCAGACTTGGGAAGCCAGTGAAGGTCGAACCAGGGCCATACTTGGCAGCAGAGAGAGGTTGAACTCAGGCCACATACAGCAGATTTCAAGAGACCGTTTTTTCAAGGCCAAATAAGTTGGGACGAAAGAGTAGGGCCGAAAAAGTAGGCCAAGTTTGTTGGGTTGTTTTTTTTGCTAAGTGAGGAAACTTGCTGAGGAAATTTTTGTAAGAAATTTCTGATTTATGCTGCTGTAAATTCTCTTGAAAGCCCATAATAGAAGCCCCTCTTTGCCGGTTTTCCCCACACTGGGGTTTCCAAGTATTTTTGGTGTTGTCCATTTTATGTATTTGGTTTTCTGTATGTGCTTCTACTGCTATTTTGGTTAAATAACATAGTTGTAATATTTATGCATAATTTTCTGAGTTTATATCAGCATTGATTAAATTCTGGTTAGGTAAAATTATTGGCATAATATTTCAGTTGTTGAGTTATAGGAAATTTAACATGGTATCAGAGCTCAACCTCTCAGTACAGAAGGAGCCAAGATACTTTGTTGTGCAGACCAGGGAGTGAATCAGCAAAGGAGGACGTGTGGCCAGAAGTGGGTGGGAAACAGAGCAACAGACTCAAATGGCCAATGCAGACTTAAGATTTGAGGACATGCTGGATGGTGCCTCAAATTTTTGTCCTTGGTGGGACGTATTGGCTTGGTACTATAGGAGAATGGACTATTGGAAATTGTTTAAGGCAAAGTAGCAGCCCCTACTAATCCAGTACAGCTAGCAACTCACAACAAGAAAGATGTCAAGGCCAGGAGGATAATTGTGGATGGAGTCAAAGACCACATTATTCCTCATTTGTCTGGCAAGAAGACAATGAAGGACATGTGGGAGGCCCTAGTGAAGCTGTACCAGTCTGACAACCAGAGCAAGAAGATGTTGCTCAGAGAGAAGCTGAGAAGCATGAAGATGGCCAAGGGAGAGTTGGTGGTCACTTACCTCACAAAGTTCACTCGGATCAGAGATGAACTGGCAGCTGTGGGAGAGGCAGTGGACAAGACTGAGTTGGTGAGGACAACCTTGAATGGCTTCACCAAGCAGTGGAAAGTATTTCTCCGTGGAGTGGTGGCTCAGGAGAAGCTCCCTGGTTGGGAGAGATTGTGGGATGACTTCACCCAAGAGGAGCTGAGACTTGATGCCACTCGGGCTAGCCAGCTAAAGAGTGAAGAGAAGGAGAATGTGGCTCTTCATGAGAAGAAGAGCAGTGGAGCGGGAGGCTCCAGAGACATGGGCAAAGTAAAATGCTTTGCATGTCACAAGACTGGCCACTATGTTAGCCAGTGTCCCAACAACAACAACAACGAGGCAAAGATGGCAGCCTTACTGAGATAGATGAGTTTGCAGAGAAATTTGAGGATGAATTTTCTCCGGTTCCCTCTCTTTCGAGCAGTAGCGGATTGGTTGAGTTGGAGGACAGTGGGGTATGGTCATGAACAATGGATCATCTCGCCATATGACGGGAATGAGGTTGTTGTTCCTTAGTGTTTCAGAGTCGGGGTCAAACTACATGCAATGAAGGCGATTGGATGCGTCAGATTCTAGCTAGAGTCGGGTGGTTCTCTGGAGGTGGATGAGGTGACGTATGTACCAGAGCTGAAGGTTAATTTGCTCTCTGTGGCAGTTCTGGAGGATATGGGGTATGCAATGATGTTCGAGGATGGGCAGGTGCTCATACGTGCAGAAGGAGCGAATACCCAGGATGCAGCAGTGAGGCTTGGCATCAAAGAGGGTATGATGTACATGTTGTTGGGACAACCCGTAGTGGGGTCCAAGGTGATCTTGGATTAGAGATCAGTGTTAGTGGCAGAGTCTTGTGGACGAGTGGCTTCTTCCAAGACTGCCAAATTCGTTAGTTGGTATGACCTGACATTGATGGAGCAGCCAAGCAAGACATCAGATCAAAGTGCAGCAGAGGTAGTTGGGATGTCTTCCAATTAGGTTTTCCCTTATTAGGTTTTAAGAACTCTATGGGTTTTCCCCTATTAGGTTTCCCAGGATATATCTTGTATTCATTGTGTGGATGGTGTTAGAATATAATGGATGTGCTCGTTTTACCATCGACAATATCACTACTGTCACCCAACCATAGGCCGAAGCCACCCTCCGAGCACCTTAACCTTGACAGAGAATCACTCTGGAAGCAAACCCTAGGCTAGATAGCCAAACAAAGGGTAGCGCTCCTTTCCCCAAGGATAGCACACCAACAAGAGCTATTCAGATAGTCCAAACCCTAACCAAGAGATAGTCCAAGCCAAACGTGATATGCTAGCTGCAGTAGCTGCAATGGCAGCTCTCCTCCAAACCTACGCACAAAACTGGGCACTGCAGTGCGCACAAGTGTTGCTCTGCAATTCTGAGACTGCCTGCCAAAATGAAGACTGGCCTCCTGTATTTATAGTAAATCTGGCTAACTGCCTGGGCCGACTTCTCATTATGGGTATCTGTCTATTCAGTATAAATTATTTCTTCCGATCGACTTCTTCTCTTGGAGGCTAATAACCTAATATAAATTATCTTCTTGAGCCAACAAGTCTTCTAGGGTTATTAGCCAACTCATTAGGGTTTCTTCTTGCTTCCCAGATTATTCTATCCTCATCAAGTTTACACATGGAGGTAAATACCTCCCGCAGCTACCATAATATCAACACTCCCTCCTAGCTAGGGAGATATTACAGGTAATGGTCTTGAGCACAAAACATACCATTCACCCGATACCATCAACATAGTTGTATAGACTAGATCATTAGTGATCATGAGCACCATCATCATCATCAGTGTCATCAGTTGCATCATCTCTCGAAACCATACTCTATCTGAGTAATCAGACATGATGCTCACTCCACAGAGTGATACAAGAGTCATTCTTCTAATCTGGACATATGTCCTAAAGGAGTAAATGTTCTAAACCATTTTCCGTCTAGGAAATCTCTGTCCTGTGATCATCCATCTAGCTGATAATTATTTCCAATACCGCTGAAAGTCTTCAAGGCAATCGAAACAAAATAGAACACAACTGTGTCTATCCATAGTAGTACATAACTACAATCCAGTGGTACACTACCACACCAAATAACACACAAGTACTTGATCAGTAACGTATAGTCACAAACAGTGGAACATATCCACCACAGTAGTATACATCTACTGTCATACAGTCTTCATAACAATCATCTGATATCAACCTGCACAAAAACAATGTTATGATATAAAGTTTAAACTGAATCATCTGGGCCATTCTTCCACTCACATCTGTGAGATCTCGGAAGAGCTTCTGCCCTCAAAAGGTAAGACATCAATGATGAGCTATCTGGACTATTCTTCTCAAGCAAGGAAGAATAATTGTTCTGATTTCTGAACCTGGACCATTCCTCACCCTGGGCCATTCCTTCGACACTAAACAAAGTGTAACCTGGAGAGAATGAATCTGCCCTAAGGAATGCATGTCCCTGATTGCTGAGCCTGGACCATTCCCCACCCTGGGCCATTCCTCCGGCACGAAACAAAGTGCAACCTGGAGAGAATGAATACACCCTAAGGAATGACTGTCCGGACCATTTCCTCTGTTAACCACAAGAGGAAAAGATTGTCTTGTACCAACCTCCAAAACAGAGCATTCCTCATGTTAACCACAATGAGAAATCGTTGTCCGAAGAGGCGGGCCAGTCTTCTTGAGTAATCCTCAAGAAGAGAGACTGCCCTAGACCACTCCCCATGTTAACCACAATGGGAAGTCGCTATCTATGGTACATCAGCAATCTGGACCATTTTTTGAACTGGAAAATGTCTGTTCGTCAGAAATCTCAATCCACTTTCCGAACTGGAAAGGAAACTGCTCATCCTAGACCATTTTTCCAAACTGGAAAATGACTGTCCATAAATCAATACATATCGGTGCTCCCTCCCAACCTGGGAGTCATCTCTTCCTTTTTCAATAAGGAAGTCGTCTCCACGAACTCTAGCTTGAGTACGCAAACTCTTTCATCTTGGACAGAAGCTTTACCAAAATGTCTACTTATCTGCTCATCTGTGGAGATATGTATTGGAAAACCACTTTCTCCTTTCTGGACTTCATCACGGATAATGTAATGCTTGATTTCAAATTTACTTCGGTCTAGAACACTAGTTTTCTTTGAAGGCTTCATGTAGCTCTGATCAATAAAGTATATCATTGTTGGAACACTGGAACATATCCATGTGGCACTTCTTTTGTCATTATGAGATCTGATCTACTGAGTAATCATCTTGATACAATATCTTTGTTATAGAAAATCTTCACCACGCTTCTGTTGTTTACTGGAGGTTCTCCACCAAGTTATCTTTTTCAATCTGCATACAAGGGTCTCTTTCTGGTATGCCTCAAGGTCTTGAGATTGCTCTTCATACGCTCTTTGTTCAATTGCTCTGGAGAACAGTCTTTACATTTATCTGATGTAGAACTCCAACTCATGGATGTTGCGGATGATATAATGACTCATGTAGAGATATGTCTGGTTTACTGGAACAAGTAATCATCATAGTCTTCTACCTCCATCTGGGAGAACCTCTAGTTCTAGATCTCGCAATGCTTTCGTTCATAAGTCTTCCATACACTGTTCTTCATCACGACTTTCAATTCCTCTGCTTGATTGCTTTTAGTGAGTTCATATCAGGCTGGTAATCTTGTGATTCTTGATACAATGATTGGTTGTTCTGGTTTCTCTTTCTTTCTTGGAATCTTCGTGTTCTTCCTGATGTTTTTCTTTAGCTCTTGGGTCCATGGAGTTTCTTATAGATCCCATGCCCTAAAGATTCCACTTCTTCCTTTCATTATAGAATCATGGATGTGGATGGATAACCAGGGATACCTTAAGGCTTGTCTTCGAAGAAGACTTCTTCTGAGGTTGAACTGAACACGCACTGTCTTTTATGGCTGCTACCATGGATATATACTTCATCATCTTCAATGGATCATGGGATTAGCTCCCTCATAATCCTTGCTTCATGTATGAGTGCATATAATCGGCTCCCTCCGTCTAATAGAGTCCATGCTTCCGTCTGCATTCTTATTGTCTTCTGCAATATATAATCGGCTCCCTTCGTCTAACAGAGTCCACGCTTCCGTTTTATTGTCTTCTGCAAAACGTCATAAGTCTTTCTCCAATTTTCTCTTGATTGTTGACTTCTTTCTGTCTTTGCTTCTTCTAAGTCTCTTCATGATTGATTCTGATTTTGGCTTATCTTGTAATAGCTTCCACATGATTTGTTTGATGTATTTCATACTTTCATGTGTATTATCTATCTTGTATAAGGATAGCAATCCTTATCTTGTTGTTCTTCATAGGTATAGTTCTTATTGGAACACATTATCTTCCAAGAGATAGATTTACAAGATATGTACAGAGACGATACAAACAAGATATGTACAAGAACTAAGAAGAGTATTGTTACCTTCAGAAGAAGAAGTCTCTTTCATCCTGCTTAGTCTTCTTTGTAGGTTCCTTTTCTTCGGCAACTGATGCTTCGCGTTTCTCCTTCCTTTTCTTTAGCTCGGGACAATGATTCTTGTAGTGACCATACTTTCGACAGTTGAAGTATTGTATTTCTGAAATATCTTTCTCTTGATTTGTCTTCCTCTTTGAACCAAACTTCCTTTTGTTCCTGAAATTCTTGAATCTTGCAGTGAAGGCTTGATCATCGTACTTCTTTTGGGGTTTCTCTTTTGCACTGATCCTTGATTCTTCTTGAGCACAGCAAGTCTAAAGTTCTTCAAATGTTGGATACTCCTTCCTTGTGTTCATGCTTGCGGCAAATGCATCCCACGTCTTGGGAAGACCATTGAGTACTATGTTTACCAATTCCTTCTCTGAAATGATTTCTTCAATAGCTTGTAGTTGATCTCTTAACTGAGAGATTCTCACAAAGTATGATGTTATGCTGTCATCATCATTCATCTTCATGTCACGGAGCTCATTCTTCAGACTCATTATTTGTCTAATGTTTCTAACTGAGAAGAGGTTTGTTAGGGCATCGTACATCTTCTTCGATGAGTCAAGATGGAAGATGTAGGGTATCAAGTGGTCTTTTATGGATTCCACTATGATACTCATGGCATTGATGTCACCGTCTTTGAACTTCTCCATAACTGCAACGTTCTTCGGTTGCTTCTCTTTTCCTTCTTCAAACTCTAGTTCCACGATCTTTCCTTTTACGATATCCAACACTTTATTCTTGGCAAGGATGAGGTCAATCCTTGTCTTCCACGCTCTGAAGTTAGAAGCTCCATCTAACTTGTTTTCTGACTTCATAGAGTAAGTCATGGTTGCTTTGACTTGATCAACCCTAGATCTGACCAACAACTCAAACTTGACGTCTTGGCTTGCTGAGAGTATCAGGAGATGCGTTAGACTAGGGCGCACTGATCTATCCGAAAATTAGGTCAATCCCTTCACTTAAGGTGCCTCAACGAGAGGATTAGGGTTTCTGCAACTGCACGTGCTAGTAACCCTAGCGACAGTGCTATGGTGACCGCTTCTGCTAGAAACCCTAGCGGCAGTTCTGCAACCAGCTTAATATCCTTACGACTATGTTTCCTTCCAGCGGTTAGACTGAATGAAGGAGGTGTGGGCCCATAACCTATTAGAATATAATGGATGTGCTTGTTTTACCATCAACAATATCACTATTGTCACCCAACCATAGGCCGAAGCCACCCTCCGAGCACCTTAACCTTGACAGAGAATCACTCCGGAAGCAAACCCTAGGCTAGATAGTCAAACAAAGGGTAGCGCTCATTTCCCCAAGGATAGCGCACCAACAAGAGGTGATCAGATAGTCCAAACCCTAACCAAGAGATAGTCCAAGCCAAAAGTGATCTGCTAGCTGCAGCAGCTGCAATGGCAGCTTTCCTCCAAACCTGCACACAAAACTGGGCACTGCAATGCGCACAAGTGTTGCTCTGCAATTCTGAGACTGCCTCCTAGAATGAAGACTGGCCTCCTGTATTTATAGTAAATCTGGCTCACTGCCTAGGCCGACTTCTCATTCTGGGTATCTGTCTATTCAGTATATATTATTTCTTCTGGCCGACTTCTTCTCTTGGAGGCTAATAACCTAATATAAATTATCTTCTTGAGTCGACAAGTCTTCTAGGGTTATTAGCCAACTCATTAGGGTTTCTTCTTGCTTCCCGGAGTATTCTATCCTCGTCAGGTTTACACATGGAGGTAA